>ML805385.1:109709-126614 GCA_009831015.1 Picea engelmannii | reverse complement strand
GCCCAAACCATTTCATTAACTAAACATCAATTTATCCTAATAAAACACGCGAACTACATTGCCCACGATTCACTTTAAGGCACTGGTCTCAATTTTCACACTCAGCAAAGCCACAGGCTTCATTTCAAGTTTGGTTATCTATTTAACTTAAATGAAACTTGCATCTAACAATTGTTTCTTAGTATCCTTTTGATGCAAGTATATGCTTATTTGATTATATATCGTGGTGAATGTTTACTTTATGTTTATCAGTTTATGGTTGATGGTTTAAAAGAATAATAAACTCCTAGATTTCATTTATGTACTTAGCTCGTTTCAAAGCCTTAGTATATTTGTTAGGGATTACCCCCGTTGGCTTCGCTAGGAGTTGGCCTAAACGGAGGAGTTGAGGATTAGGTGACAGCACCTTAACTCTCACTTGCCCCCAAGGACACACCGAGTGGATTGAAGATTTCTTCCACGTCTCCCAAGTGTGTATAAGGCGGCAACACACACAACACTCAAAGACCCCCAAAGGGATTGGTAGCTATTTCTCAACCTCCTTCTTCAATTTTTAAGCATCTTTAGTCATTTCTTCTCCTTCTTGATTGCTTGTAGTGGATCATAGTTGAGGGAGAAGGAGTGGTACAGCCTCCTACGTGTGAGCTCTTGGGTAGCTTAGATCTAGTTTAGATCTTGCTTTTTCCTCCTTTTTGCCCCTTTTTTGAGCTAGGATGTGAGGGTTTTTGAGATAAAGGGTATCTCCCAAACCCTAGGACATGTGGTAGGATTTGCTTCTTGTTTGTTTGGTTTGCTTGCCTCTTTCTTTCCTTAGTTGTATCTCTTGCTTGCTTGTTTCTACATTTTCTCAATATTTTCTAAGTTAAGCAAGCTAATTAATTGCCTACCTATTTGAGAGAGGAATACCCCAAGAGGTTGGGTTAGGGCTTAATTTGTGGCTGAAGATCTAATTGGTTAATGCTCTAAATATTCTAGATCTAGATCTAACACTTAATAATTCTCTAGCTTAAGCCTATTGGGCCTCATAATCAACTTAACTAGATCTCATGCATGCTTAGTTCACTACAAATGTTTATCTTTATGTTCTATGCTTAGATCTATAATCCTTAATGTTTAGTTGCTTCAATAAGTGGATGGTGTTCTTCTTTATTGCATAGATCTCTTTAATGCCATTTGCCATATGCTCTAAGTAGCTTCATTGATAAATTGATAAGTAGGCAAACACTTAAATCTTTTTTCTTCCTCACACTTAATGCTCATTTTTTAACGCTATCAAACATAAGTTAAGTGTGTTTCTCCTTTCATCTTGCTGGCAAGTTGTTCTTGCCGTTGCACTCAAGTGACTTGCTCTAACATAGCATATATGTGTTAATGCTCGTAATCTCTTAAACTTATTCAACACATCTTTAACGCTGAAGTGAGTTTCGGCCAAGTCACTAAATCACTCTTTAAAAGTGTCATAAAACTCTTAAAACACTCTAAAACACTCCTAAAAGTCTACCTAATTCATATAATAACTTAATAGACTCTTTAGGGTACCTTAGACCACCATCTTCACCATCTAAAACGAGGCTTGAGGAATGCAACGGAGGGTGTAGGCAGGGGACTGTCTCACGGCACACAGGATGTGTCCTCTCCAGGAAGTACTCTTGTCTTAGGACTAACTGTGAAAGCTAGGGTTACCCTCGTTGTTATACTATCGTGAGCATCCAACAGTTATTTGGCAATAGGGGGAGGAGGCTTTGGTGAAAGCTTAATAAAACTTAATAATCTTAAGAAAGCTTAATAACTCAACCTTGGGCTTAATCTAATAATTACCTTGAGGGTTTAATAACTAAGAGTGAGATATCTTCATAACACTTGTGCTTAAATATTTAAATCTTCTTTGTTGATGTGGTGATATGTCGATGATAATCTTGTAAATGTTATATGATGCTTTAATCTCTTTATATCCTACACAAATGCAAAATAATTAAAGTGGTTAGCTTGTTGTTGTAATCTAGAATTCTATCTTGTATCTATTTTGAGTTTGATTATTCTTTTGTAAGTAAGCTTGTAATCACACTTGTAAAGAAACCCCCTTTAACTTTAGTTGACCCCTTGCCCAATCTTAGGCACTAGTCTTACTTTCCCTAGGAAAAATCTTGCATCACATGCTAACCCTTGCACCTTGCATTGTTGCTTGTGCATCTTAGGATTAGAATCCCCCAAACCTTGTAAATAATTAAAATCAACTCCTAGAACCTAACTCTAAAACTAATCTAGAAACTAGGGACTACCCTCCTTGGCTTCCCTAGGAGTGAGCCTAGACGGAAGAGGTTCTGGTCAAAGTGATAGCGTGGGCTATGAACCTAGGCACTGTGCCTCTAAGGACACACTAAGTGAGTCGAACTTAGCTCACATTTTCTAGTGTGTATTAGGACGGAAACACCTTCCACCAAAAGAAATGCCAAAATAGTCCAAAAATAGTCTCCTTCAACAAGTGCACCTCACATTTTCAGCCAAAACCCTAAAATAGGGCGCAAATTTCAAACCTCACTAATGTGTGAGTGAAAGATGATGAAAATATGAGAGTGAAAACCCTCAATATATACCATACCAATGACCTTAATTAAAAAATTAGGTCATCAAAAGGCCGACAAGGCCAAAATACACAATAATATTGTTTTACATGAAATGTCATAAATTAAAACCCTAATCAAGCAAAATCAGGACGTCATGCCCCTTCTAGGGTGATGTTATCCCTTCCTAGGGCAAATGCAGCCTCTTGGAGCAAAACGTTAGCCCTCCTTGGGCTTCTCCAACCTGCCACACGTGCCAAACTGTCTCCCAAAACGTCCATGAAGTTGGATGACGTCATGAGCCTCCTAGGTGATGTCCTGGGCCTTCCAAGGCCAACGTTCCAATGAAGAGGGCACAACCCCTCTAGGTAAGGTTCTACCAGGGTGCCTCTGTGGAACGTCCTCCTCTTCTCCGGTGCAAACCCCTCTGTCCTGTCTCTGCCCCCTGCTGGGGTCTCAGCATCCATCTGGTGGGCTCTTCAGCCCCATGGAGGTCCGAACTAAGCATCTCCCCATGTGTACATGTCCAATGTGGTACCTATCCATCGGGCATGATCCTGCACATCAATAGCTACGCCCTCCATGGGCTCATAAGTCACAGGGATCATAGCAATGTTAATCACATCTCATCATCAATATTATTAAACATGTGCATAAAACCCCTTTTACCCCAGTCAAGTGCTCAAAGACATTATACAAATCTGCAATACAAGTTCGGAGGAGGTGATAGGGCGTCCTATTGGGCTAGTGTCCACTGGAAAAGGGATGTTTCCGGAAGAGATTAAATCCAAGTCATGTAAATGGGTGAGGTGGATAAGGGATGTCCTGACAAGGGGTGCAGTGAAAGAAGGGAAATGTAGGGCTTCCCTGTGGGTGCCTTTGTATAAGGCGAGCTGCGCCTGTCCTGGATGCAAATGTTTCCAAGTCCATTCATGCCTTTTATTCTTTATTCTTTATTATTTTTTCTTCAAGAACCTAATCAGGGGACACTGGCCTGGCGTGGTGACCAGTGGTGGCAGTGTTACCCACAAGTACTTTCACAGAAATGGGAAGGTTGGCTCGTGATGAGACCCCCTTTCTCTTGGACATGCAACCAAGAGTCACTACCCTGGCGTGGTAACCAGCTGCTAGTAGTGTCATACTGCTAGGTACCCATGGACCTAATAGGCTGGCTTGTTATGAGACCCCCTATCCTCTGACTAGGTCTTGTTTTATTATTTTTATGGGTCCCTCTTGTTTCTTGCTGAGAAGCTCTTTATTGCTTTCTCGGGGATCCCTGGGCGAAGCATCTCGAGGTTTTATTTTTAGGCTTTTATCTTTTGCCAACTTGCTTTTACCTTCTAGGCCTTTAGGCCCTTCTTCTCACAAGGCAAGGTGCAACCTTTAAATGAATGGCCAACCCAATGCCCGGACAAATGAAATGGGATGGATGAGCAAGAAGCAAGATGAAAAAGTGGTAATATGACAGGAGCAGACAATGACTTTTCAGAAATCCCCCCAGTGGCAACTCAAAACCTATGGACACAGGCTTACTAGGGCATCTTGTACCATGAAGATATGCATCTTTAGATGCTACCAAGTCAGAGACTTTTTGGTTCTACAAGGCATTTTTGGCCTCCGGCGCTTATTTTTGTAATTGGAATTTACGCACCCCTACGTGGGTTAATAATGTAATAGGTCTGCATGGATCATAGTTAGGTCAGTTACCTTGGGATTTCTTCATTAGGGGAGTTCCTTTCATTGAGTGTTTTTTATCCTCAGGTTATTAATTTGGCTTTTCAGCCTTATTAATCTCCCTTGAGTTTTTCACTCCCACAAATAATTCCTCCAAAGTGGTGAAAAGCGTTCTAATGGATTTATCCTCTGGTGGCTAGTGTTTAGGAATGATGTAAATGACCATGTATGACATCTCATAAAGTTTCGCGGAATTCCGTCAAGTCTAGATAGGTTTTTTTTAATTAATTAAAATTGCCTAAGGTTGGGTAATTTAATTAATTATTTTTAATTATTTTTGAGCAAATATTGTAAAAACTAGATCCTTGGGCTTTTGCTAGGGGTATTTGTGCTCAAAATAAATGGAATGAGACCCCCTACACCCTTGGACCAAGTTTCAGCTCAGTCGGACAACTTTTGCTAGGTGTTTGTCCACTAGGAGTCTCAGTCAGTCAAAACAGCAATTTTAATTGCTAAGTCATGACCTATGTTGCAGGAAACGCCCCCCCACCTCTGTTTCCGAGGCTGGTATGGTGCGGTACGCCGAAACGTGTACGGTACGGCCCCGAAACGCCGTCGGCTATACGGTACGGCCAACGACGTTTCGGGGCCGTACAATGCCTATACAGCCGAGTTTCCATGGCTTTTAAAGGGAAATTGGGCAAATAAAGGGGGTCGTGGGGCCCCCAAACTTCCAGTTAATTTTAGTTAAGGCCTTTTTGCCTTCTCCAAATAGAATTAAAATGATTTTCTGTGTTTTTGTTTTAATTAAAAAAAGAAACTTCTAGATGCAAACCAAAACCTTAAATCTCCTTTATTTGCTATAAGAAACCACTTGCTTCACTCATTCCTCACACTTTCATTAGCAAGAGGAGCTTCCTACAGTAGCAAGAAGGAGATTGTGTGTGGTTTTAGTGAGCAAATTTCTTCTCTATTTGGTGAGTAGATTTATTTTTTTGTTTGCTTAGCAAGTTAGCAATTTTTTTTTCTCTTGGTTTGCAATATACAATTTTATGTTTTGTTTGGTGAACAAAGTTTTCATTTTCTTCTTTTCTTGCAGCATTCATGGCTTCTCAAAGTGCTATTTCATCTCGTCCTAGAGCTACCGAAGTAAGCAGGCAGCATGAATACTATCCTCTTTGGAGGCATGTTACCAAGGTCAAGGCTATGGGTCTCGGTGGAGGTTCATGGGAATGGAAGTGCAATTTATGCAAGAAGGATAGGACCTTCAAGGGCTCTTACACAAGAGTCAAGGCTCACATTTTGCATGAACCGAAGGGTATTGAAGGTTGTCCACATGCCCTTGATCTGTAGGTGAGGGATAGATTCCAAAAAGAGCATGATGATGCTCAAAAAGTGAAGGATAATAGAGCAAAGATTGCTATGCATGGCAGTAGCAAGCTTCCTCCTTCCTTGGGTGTTAGCAATGAGCCAAGGATTGTTCATGAAGCAAGGAAGAGGAGGGCGCTAGAGGTAGAAAACGAGATATCCAAAGCCCCTGGAGGACGAGGTGCATCTTCAAAAAGCAGATTGATGAAGATGTTCAACAACCAAAAGAGAGAAGAAACGGAGTCAAGAGTGGCAAGGGCCATATTTGCATGTGGCATCTCATTTAATGTGGTTCGGTCCCCCTATTGAAAGGATATGGTGAAGGCAATTAACGAGGCTCCTTGAGGTTTCACGGGGCCAAACTATGAAAAACTCAGAACAGTGTTGTTGCAGAAAGAGAGGTCATTGATTCATGATATTCTCAAACCATTTCCCAGCTCATGGACCAGCTCAGGGGTTTCCATTGTCTCTGATGGATGGACTGATACAGAGCAGAGGCCCTTGATCAATGTTATTGCATCATCACAAAAAGGAGCGATGTTCTTGAGAGCAGAGGATTGTTCTGGCGAGGTAAAATACAGCAAATTCATTGTTGATATTTTAATTTCTGCTATTGAACAAGTAGGGCCAGCAAATGTAGTGCAAGTTATCACAGATAATGCACCTGTTTGCAAAGCTGCAAGGTTGATTGTTGAGAGTAGATATAATCATATTTTTTGGACTCCTTGCATTGTCCATAATTTAAATCTCATTTTAGAAGAGATTGAGGCAAAAACTGAATGGATTAAGGAGCTCACAGGGCAAGCTAGGGAGATCATTAAATTCATCACCAACCACCACCAGTCTCAAGCAATGTATCAAGAATACTTCAAATTGGAGTTGCTCAAAGTTGCTGAGACAACATATGCCTCAAACTTCATCATGTTGCGCCGCCTTGTTGAGGTCAAAAGTGCATTGATGAGTATGGTGGTGGGTGTGACTTGGGTTGAGTGGAGGCAGTCAGATTCAGAGAGAGGAAGTATGGTGCGGAGGATGTTGATTGATGAGGATTGGTGGAGCAAGGTAGAATTCTTGCTCAAGTTTACTTCACTGGCATTTGAGCTTCTCCGAGATGCAGACACAGACAGACCATTCCTGGGAGAGATTTATGATGGCATGGATACCATGGTTGAGAAAACCGTGGAAATTATTACACAGGAGGCTCCCACTCTGTTTTTTGCCGAGGTTGACTTTGTTGAACATGTGAGGTCCATCATTGTTACTAGGTGGAAAGGATTTAACACTCCATTGCACACTTTGGCACATGCTCTAAATTCCAAATTTTATGATGAGGAGTTCATTGCTCTAAGCAATGGGAAGAGGAAGGCCCCACATAAGGACAAGGAGGTGGCCACAAGAGTGAAAAAGCCTTCCAGAGGTTGTCTCCATCTTCTCAGCAAACAAATGTGCAGGAGGAATTTGCTTGTTTTGCTGCTGGATTAGAGGATTTTGCAGACATGTCAACTTTGGAGGAGAGAAGCACCATGGACCCGATTAAATGGTGGACTTGTCAGGTGGCAAATGGTGTATATTTGCAAAGCCTTGCCACTCATATTCTATCACAAGTGGCAAGCTCTTCATCAGCAAAAAGGAATTGGAGCACCTATGGTTTCATTCATTCAGTGAAGCGCAACAGGTTGGGATCGCATAAGGCTGAGGATCTTGTATATGTGCATTCAAACCTTCGCCTTATGTCTCGCAAGGGTGAAGAATATACAAGTGGACCACATAAAGAGTGGGATGTGGATGCAGAAAACCCTGACTTAGAGCTCTCTCTTTTTGCTCTTGATATTGATGATGATGCAAGTGGAAGTGGAATTCAAGTTGCCTCTTCTTCCCATCGAGGCTCTAGTTCTGCTGAACATGCATCTTGTTCTATTTTTTATGATGAGGATGAGGATCAGTACGATTATTGATATGTAATTGTAGTTTCCTTTAGCTCATGTTTTTTTTCATTTTCAGCACATACAACCTCATTTATAAAAGCTGATTTTGGATGGAAAGCCTCATCTATAAAAGCTAATTTTGGATTTTGCTACTTGTATCATGTAATGAATGATATTCATCATAAAGCTGATTTTGGATGGAAGCCTCATCTATAAAAGCTAATTTTGGATTTTGCTACTTGTATCATGTAATGAATGATATTCATCATCTATGGGAGTTAATATGGACATGGTTTTCGTTCTAAAATGTCATTTATGTGTATCATTATGTTTTTCTTACAATATAATGCTTTATTTTTTTTTAAACTATATATATATATATATATATATATATATACACGGTGTTTCCCCCAGCGTTTCCCCCGGCGTTTCCATTTTTTGAGGGCCTGTTTCGTATCGTACCACTTTCGGAAACTCAGAAACGTTTCCCCGTTTCATACAACTTAGGTTATGACATAGGAAAAGTGTCATTTTTGTAATTTATGAGCAAATGGGGTAAAGTAAAGATGGAAAATGATGAGAAAGATGATTCCTAACCTAAACCAACCTTACCCAACCATTTTACACCACCTTACCCACTCATTCACTCAAACCCTCACGCCCCTAGGGGGATTTGCGCCCCCTCTCCATGCAAAAACGTGGCAACTTGAATTTACTTGAGTTGTGGGCCCCTCCCTCATGAGGTGCACCCTTCCTAGCCTCCCACATCACCCTCTTGCATGGTCCCACCCCCTCCAACTCATATCCACCTCACCAATCCTCACCCAAACCCTAAAGTTGCGCCCTCCCTCCTTGAGATCTCCACTTTGCCTTGGGTTTTGACACTTAGCATTGATCCAAGAGGGATCGTTTTGCCTCTAGAGGTATAAATAGAACCCCTCCCTCACTCTTACCTGACCTTCTCTTGAGCTATTGTTATGCTACCATTTTCTTGCCCTATCTCTCTCTCTCATTGTCCATCTTGCTCTCTTTCCATTTTGCTCCTGAGAGGTTTGCAGCAATTAGTTGCTGCAATCTCTCCATTTGATTAATAGAAAGGCTTTGGAGGATCTTGGAGTACAAGATTGTGTCTCGGTGCTTCAACACATATGAGGTGATTGTGTTCCTTTGTGCATTTTGTGGGATTTTGAGTAGATCTCTTAGGTAAACTTTGTTTGCTAGGATAGGTTAGGCAATAGTGTAGTTGTTGGCCTAAATGTGTTAAATAGCTAATGATATAAATTTTGTTTATGTTGTTTATCTATTCATCTCATTGTCTTTTCATATCTCACGTTTTGTTTCAAAGTTTGCAGGTTTGCTTCAAGGGTTTTGTTGGGATAGCTTCGAGCAAGAATCTACCCTCATAGCTCATTTAAACTTCATTGTTTTTTCCTTCTCATTTTCTGTTACATACATACTTCTGATTTTGGTTGCTAACACTCTTAGAGAGGTCAAAAATCAATACTATTTTCTGAAATTTATATGTAGGAAATTTCTGTTGAAAAACAGGAATTTTCTTAACTTTCTTGTGTGTTTTGCAGCATTTCCAGCAAGCAATAGCTTGCTGGTTTTTGCAGGTTCTTACCAGGTCAAGGGGTTATGCTGCCCATTTTCAGTCACAAAACACACCAAGGACCTCTCCTTTGATTGGGTAACATCACCCAACCATTCTTCTTTCATTCTAGCATTGTAGCAAGCCCTCAGGAGTCCCTTGAGGATTGTCTTCTTGTACTTAGTTTTCTGTTCTTGTAAAGCTTATTAGTGCCTACATCTTGGGTGAGAGTTTGGCAAAGCCACCCCCCAAAATCGTAAGGCTAGGGTGTAAATTTAAATTTCTGCAATTTTTCACATTTTTGCCCCACTTGTCATTAGGGCAAGGTTGTGTGGCTAGGATTTCTATAGTCTTAGTTTAGATTTTTCATTTCCAACCCCCTTTGGCACAAAATAGGAAGGCTTGCCTCCACCTTGTGCCTTTGTGAGTGGTTTGTATTTTCTGTTTTTCATTTCAAATTTTGCATGCCTTGTTGCCTACACCTTGGATGAGAAGTTGGCAAAGCCAAACCCAATATAGTATGGTTAGTTTAGTTGTTCAGTTTCCATGTTGTGCTAAATGGATTAAAATCATCTAGAGGTAGATCTCACACAACTAAGTACTAGCTTAAGCCCATGGAGGCATAGATTTAGATCTCATGCTTTAAAGTCTCTTTTATTTGCAAGTTTAACTTTCCAAGTATTTATCTTATTGCAAATATTCATGGGCAAATGGTGATGGTTTAAGGCAACTAAATCTATTTCATTGCAAGCTCTTGTTTCTTAAAGCATTTACTTTTCAAGTTGCAAACACCTATGGGTATGCAAATTGTGTAAAAGTAATCACTTTCATTTCAGCATTCTTTTCGAGTTCTCTATATGTTTCACATGCAATAATCTAACAATCTAGAACTTCATTTCTTGTTGCTTTTAAGTTTCGGTTTTGGCCCTTTTTGGCACTTTTTGGGCAAGTAAAACTCATCTAAACACACCTAATCACCTAAAAACTCTTAGTCCATAGGCCTAATAATCAACTAGACTTAATAGGACACCTCTACTGACCCAACTTCTACCATTTAAACGAGGACTAGAGGAAGCAACGGAAGGTGCTAGGCCGGGGACGATCTCACGACGCGCGGCGTCCTTTCTGGGAGGTACTTTTTTCCCTTGGGCAGACCTGTGGAGCTAGGGTAGGCCTTGTTGCCATACTTCTTGAGCACCCAGCAGTTACTTGGTACAAGCGGGGGGAGTATTGAGTTGACACTTAGCTAGGAGTCACTCATCACTTAATAATCTTTAATCAACTCCTTAATCCACTACAACATTGGGCATCATTATTGGTATATCTCTTATGGTTGGCATTTAATTAACACTTGCAAGCACTCCTTCACATTTACATTTACATGCAAGTTTAGCTTATGCTTTGCGGATTAATCATCTAAGTGGTCATATTTGTGTTTTGGAGCACTTTCTCTTTCAAGCATATTTCATTTAATTGGTGTTCATTTTGTGGTGTGATCCCTCAAGAAGTTGTACATCCCCCTGGAGGCACTATCTTGTTGGGTCTTTAGTGATTTTGTTGCCATTGATAAGCAGTCCAATAGAGTAAGTGCTATTGTGAGCATGCTTGGCTTGATGTGTTGATGGTCATCTTGTCTTAAATCTCTTTATTTCCTGCACATACAAGCAATTTGTTAGTTAACATCTGTGTATCTAGTTTGTATCTAATTGTAATCTTTGTAATCATTGTAAATCATGTGTAATCAACCTCCCTTGAATCTAATTGACCCCATTGCCCAATCCTAGGCACTAGTCTTAGTTGTCCTAGGGAAAGGTTTGATTGTCATATTGAATCATTGCATCTTGCATTGCTGCCTTTGCATCATAGGCTAGATTTTTCCCCAACCTTTAAACTAATTAAAACCAACTCCTTGGACTTAACTCTAATCTCATCTAGTAACTAGGGTCTACCCCCCTTGGCTTCCCTAGGAGTAAGCCTAGACAAAAGAGGTTCAAGTCAAAGTGACAGTGTGGGCTTTGAACCTAGGCATTATGCCTCCAAGGACACACTAAGTGAGCAGGACTTAGCTCACGTTTGCAAGTGTGTATAAGGACAGCAACACTGATCTTTGATGCACATGCTTAGATGGCTCATTTATTGATTGGATTCACTTATCATGATGTTATGACTTGAGATCCTTGGAGGGCGTGCTCATTTGTCTTTGCATGACCTAGTTGGTGGACAGTTTTGGGAGAACAAGCCTAGCTTGGGCTTCCATGGGGCTACAAGCCCACGGGTTGGATGCCAAGGGCCCGCATGCCGAATGAGAAAGATCAGACTTGAAAGGCCTTGATGATGACTTGGACGACATAGCCTAGCCCCCACATGCCAAACGTTTTTCCTAGGAGAGGCAAAACATCACTTCTAGAGGCATGATGTCACCTAGGGGGGTTAGGGCTTGGTGGTGAGGTGCCACTCATTGACACATGGACGTTTTGAGGAGAAGAGGGTCTTCACCATGATGAGATCGTCTAGATGCTTGACATGTGGCCTTTGGGAAGCCTACCCATGCTTCTCCAACACCAACGACTTCTTCAAAGTGGCAAACGTTCCCTAAAGGGGAGACGTCCATGTAAAATTAGGGTTTATTTGTGCAAAAAGTAAAACTTTAAATGAATTGTTTAATATTACTTTGTTAAAGGGGGCAAGATTAGGGTTGTTGACCCCTAGTCTTGTGGTTTACCCCTTAATTTGTGGACAAGTCACCTCGGTGACATTTTGTATAAATAAGAGATCATAAGATCTCATTTCAACATAACTCTCCCTCATTGTGAGAAGTATTGGTCTGAAATTTTTGCTATCTTTGCCTCTATTTGTCTCTTGTGCACTTGTTTATGGCTATCTTGATGAATGGTTGATGGAGGAGTGAGGTGCTACTCTTGGATGAATGCTTTCTAGCTTTTATAGTGGATTATCTTAGCATCTTTCTTGATTTTGGTATGGTCTTTGACTCTTTTACTCTTATGCTATCATTCTTTTCAAGTCAAGGATTGTTGTGCTAGGAACTAGGTGGAAAGTATAAGGGAATACACCCCCACCATAGTCTTCATCATTTTATGCTTCATGTTATTGGTTGAACAAGGGTTTTCTAAGAGAAGTATAAGGGCATACACCCTCTTAGCTTAAACCCTAGCTGGAGAAACTTGCCTTGGAAAGTAAAAGGGCTTACACCCCCAAGGAGGTAGTTTCTCTAGCTCTTTCTTTTATTTGACTCCATTAACCCAATAGTAAAGGCACTAGTCATACATTTTTTGCATTGGACATATAAAATCATTGCCTTAGGAAATGTGAATTTTCATCTTTTGAAAGGTCACTTGCTTGGAGTTGGTTTGCCTCATTGAGAGGAGTCTCCCCCTAGTAGGGCGTCCCCTCTCTCCCACTACTTTACTTGTTGCTACAAACCCTAACCTACAGCCATTAGGGCTGATCTAACTTAGATAAACTACTAACCATAACTCCTAAACTAACCCTAGACTAGCTCCTAAATTTTGCACACTAATTCTACTAACTAGGGCGCATCTTTTGGGATAATTGTTGGCATACTTTGTTCGTGTAATTTGCTGATATAAGTGACTGAAAGCTACAGCCATAAGGCTGAAATTTTCTGTAGAAAATACATGTTATAACAGCTTGCTTTATCCAGTCTTAAAGTGCCATTTTTCAATCATACTTGATTGCCATACTCATTGATAATAATGTTGATTGATCTCATGCTTTACATGCTGATTTGAATGTCTTACTTGCTTATATAAACTGTCATCTGCTGCTGCAAATTAGGGACAGCAAGCTTAACTTTCTGATTCATACTAACACATATCATTGCAAGTTGGATTTTCTTGTGTCTCGGGCAGGTACAATCATCCGGAGAAATACTATACCTTTGGGGCAAAAATCACTTGACTTACAAGGCATCTCTTCCCACATTTCACTCCACTTAGACTTGACCTCTAGCGGCTTCACTTCCATCTCAATCCATATCCATCTCATTCCCCCTAGGGTCACTGGGATCTCCTCCCTAGAGTGACCTAGTCACCCTTGAAGTGCGGGACCTACATCGAGGTGACATTGGATGTAGGATTCCCAAGTTGTAGCTCTTGCTTTGTGGTTGGGTCGGGCTTTTCCCAACCTACAACTTGCGCGATAACAAGGTTGCAGCAAATTACTCTCTTTCCGATTTATAACTCACTTTTCAACTATCAAAATTTTGCTAGCAAACTGTCATAATAATCTACTAGTCTCAGCGCACTTTTTGGGTGGTTTGCTTGTACCTTTTGTGGGTTGAAATTTTCTGCTGTAGCAATAGTTTTCTACAGCCATAAGGCTGATAACATATCTCTGCAATACTTGTTTATAACAGCCTTGTTTTACTACTAAAGTCTTGTGCCTTTATACTTCAGTTATTCTAGTAATTGTTAGATTTATCTCTTCCATCATTTACATGACTTCTAGCATCTTGTAGCACCTTTTATAATTATTTACTTGTCGATATATATTCTTGTTAATTGCTGCAATTAGGGACAACAAGCTTAACATGCTTGTCCACTTAACCTTGAGCTTGTCTACGTGTTCTTTCTTGTGTCTCGGGTAGGTACAAACATCTTTCGCAGGTACTCAAGCATTTGGCAACCATAAACCATCTTCGAGACTCATTATCAAGCCATTTCTCTCTTAGTTTCTTAACCTATAGGGGCTTCACTTGCATACTCTCACTTTCCACTTCATTTCCCCCTAGGGTCACCCAGGACTCCACCTTGTGTTGGATTCTTCCTTCACAGAAGCGAGGGAGGGTTTATCTAAGGTGACAATGGGTAAGCTCTCCCACCGTTATCACCAGCCAATGGATTGGGTCGGGCTTTGCCCAACCTACAGTTTCCGCGATAACAGGGACAAGAGATGCTTCCAATGCAAAAGGGAGTACATCTTTTTGGAGTCATAACACTGAATATAAACTTCCACCCTCAATCCCACCACATGGGGCCCTACATATCAACATTCATCTTACCTATTTTGTTAGATTCTGTAGCTCGGGCAAGTACTTCCACACTAGGGGTGTCTAGTAGAGTGAAAGAGGCCCAACTTATGTATAGACAACACTTTATTGGTGGGGACCACTCAAGTCAACTTGAGATTAAGTCACAGCCATTGGATATGACTTAAGTTGTCTCAATGAGTGATTAAGTCCCCACCATTAGATCAAGATCTTGACAAGAATATCCAAGGGTAAGGATTGCATGAGACAGAGGCTAGGCTTATATCATACCTAGAGAGCCTCATTCCATACCATTTCAAGTGAGGGCAGTTGACTAAGAGAGAGAGAGAGAGGCGCCTCTAAGGAGATCAGACCCCAGGGTTAAGTCGAACCAACAAAGGAGGGTTGAATTGAATCAAGAAGACCAACTAAAGGGAGGCCGAGTAGGGTCAATAACTAGACCAAATCGGGTCTAGCACAGCCAAAAGAGGAGACTAAGCAAAGGAAAGGTGGTTGAGCTAGGGCTACCTGCAAGTAAAGGCATCACAGTAAGAGGGAGTCCGTACGAGTGGTACAGATCCCATACGGACAATACGGATCACCAGCCAACCAAGGAAGTCATACCAAGTCTGAAGATTGAAGAGAAGTTTTGTTTATCAGTGTTTGTTGAAGACTGAGGTAAAACCCAGTTATACTGTAATCACATTTTTGTTGTACGACAACCCTGAGTGAAACCTGTGAGTGTACGGACCTGTACAGGTGGTACAGTCCCTGCATATCAGTTCTGGCAAAATATATTTTTGTATGCACAAACCTGTGATAAATAATTTGTGTTAAGTAGTGTTATCTCCAGAATTTGTTCCTCATGTTTATTTTATGTGGCTGTCCAAATATTTTATGGTAATTTGCTACTGTATAAGATCTGATAGTTAAGTTTATAGCTATTATCTTCTTCATGGTATTAGAGCAAGTCTTCTGACAACCCCCCCCCAAAAAAAGAGGTGTAAAAGTTGTGTACTAACAGAGACAAGGAGAAGAAGATCGAATAGGGTCAGTCTACTCAGATAAAGAGGGAGCAAGTTAGAGCAGGTACGAGTCTGCCCACTGAAATTATTGAGAAAGGGTTTTCAGAAGAGGCTGAAACTAAGTAGCAAGATGGCTACAAACCTCAAATATGAAGATAAACTTGATGGTGCCTCCAACTACGTACAATGGAAGTACAGAATGAGGAATGCCCTTCAAGATAGCAAAGTATGGGGTATTGTTGAGAAGAAAGCCACAATCCCCACTGATGCTAAAGACAAAGATTTACATCATGCTCTAGAAACCAGAGCTCAGAGGATCCTTCTAGATGGAATGAAGGATCATCTAGTATCAAACATTGGTGAAAAGCAAACAGCTCATGAAATGTGGACACATCTGAAGGGGTTGTTTGAAGCCAAGCATGAGAGCAAAATCATGGCTCTCAAAGAGATACTTCAGCACACAAGGATGTCAAAAGAGGAAGGTGTTACAGTGTACCTCACCAAAGTGAAACAACTACTAGATGAACTCCTTGCAGTGAGGGTAAAATTGTCCCCAGCCGAGATGGTTCATTCAGCCTTAAGGGGCTTCCCAAAGGAGTGGGATTCCTTCATTGCAGGGGTAGTAGCCAAAGAGAATCTACTGGGAAAGATTATGGAACGGCTGCTGCCAAGAAGAGATCAGAAGAGGCAAAAATGTGAATGAAGAAGAAGAGGAGGAGAATCTCGCTCTCACCTCCAAGAGGGGGGGGGGTACAGGCGAAAGAGGAACAACCTTTAGAGGAGGATCCACTAACGAGAGACCCAAGAAAGACCTCTCACATGTCCAATGCTATGTGTGTGGAGAATGTGGACATTTTTCCAGCCAGTGCCCTCAAGCCAAGAAGGGCTATGGTACTAAAAGGGAAAGGGAAGGAAGTAGCAGCCTCAGCAGAAATCGAGGACAAAGATGAAGAGGAAGAGCAGCAGTTGGTTGCCACAATTCATGAATTCTCTAGAATGTTCCGAGAATGTTCTGAGATGAATACACTCTGTTGTTGGATGTAGAGGACAGGATGGTACATAGACAGTGGTGCCACAAGTCATATGACAGGTGAAAGACTTCCACTTCAGGAGTTCACAGCCCAAGATTCAGGCTTCGTAAAGTGTGGTGTGCATTATAGCATGGTGTCAATCCAAGGAAAAGGGACAATATCATTACAAATAGAATCAAGCAAGATTCTCAGGGTGCCAGGGGTACTTTATGTACCAAGCATGAGAGTTAGTGTGCTCTCAATCTCGGCCTTAGAACATCAAGGCTATGGTGTTAACTTCTTTGGTTGTGGTGTATGTTATCGCGCAGTTTGTATTGTATGTTATCGCGCAGTTTGTATTTTAGGTCTCAGGCTATAGGATAGTGGACAAACTGGCGTAACAGGAACCTTCCCCACCCAATGTCACCTCGATGGGGAGGTTCTTTCTGTTTAGGGAGGTTAGCCCAGGGGAGACGTCCCCGGTAACCTGGGGTTTGAAGAGGCAATGGATACAAGGTCAATTGTTAAGATTTCCCTCCTCGCAGGTTACCACCAGTATCAGATAGCCCGGCTATCTAATAATAAACAAGTGAAGTCCCGGTTGAAAACACCTGCCCGGAACAAGACAACACAAAATGTATATTTGCAGGCTATAACTCAAAGGGTTAGTACTTCTTAACTATCTGATTTCATTTAATAAGCAATGCAATAGATAAGATGAAGTCAACGTTCTGCTAAATAGC
>ML805385.1:84547-107228 GCA_009831015.1 Picea engelmannii | reverse complement strand
AAATGTAAGGAACCTGATGCATATATAAGAAAGTTATAATGATCAAACATGACACATACCATGATACCTGGACCAATTACCTCATGGAGCAAGAGTCTTCTCTGATGCAAGTCCAAGTCGATGGTGATGGATGTTGCTGCTGCCGACAGGACAAATTTGGCAAAGAAGAAGAAGGATGGGCCCTCCAGGGCCATGCTCGGGTCAA
Organism: Picea engelmannii; assembly: GCA_009831015.1. Taxonomy (NCBI): domain Eukaryota; kingdom Viridiplantae; phylum Streptophyta; class Pinopsida; order Pinales; family Pinaceae; genus Picea; species Picea engelmannii. The sequence goes on along the minus strand of ML805385.1, from coordinate 107,023 downwards.
TCCTGCTCTCGGTACTCCATGTCTAGGACCTGTGGGCCTCAAGACATGATCTCCTAGTTATCCCTAGAAATCGAGGATAACAGTGTACACATTCAATATGTTAGAAACCAAACACCAGGACCACCTATGATGATAGGCATAAGTGAAAACGGTCTAAAAACGATGTGGGGACAGCGTATCTACAATTTCAAAGATGGAGATGATGAGACAATTGTTTCATACTTAAAAGAGCAGGAAGCTATCCTCGGCAGACCCACATGGTGGGAATGGACTCAACTGGAGGAATGGGGATACTCAGACAATCCCAGTATAGATGGCAACAACAGCTACAGAGTAGAGCAAGTTGAGTATCCAGACTTGGAGAGGATGGGTCTCTCAGACTCAGAGGGAGAGACTCCTAGTGATGTGGACCATGGAGGAGGCAGCTCCAGTGGCAGTACCTCCCTCGCTAAGAGGGAGTGTTAGATTTTGTAGCTCGAGCAGGTACTTCCACACTAGGGGTGTCTAGTAGTGTGAAAGAGGCCCAACTTATGTCTAGGCAACACTTTATTGGTGGGGACCACTCAAGTCAACTTGAGATTAAGTCACAGCCATTGGATGTGACTTAAGTTGTCTCAATGAGTGATTAAGTCCCCACCATTAGATCAAGATCTTGACAAGAAGATCCAAGGGTCAGGATTGCATGAGAGAGAGGCTAGGGTTATATCATACCTAGAGAGCCTCATTCCATACCATCTCAAGTGACGGCAGCCAACTAAGAGAGAGAGAGAGAGAGGCGCCTCTAAGGAGATCAGACACCAGGGTTAAGTCGAACCAGCAGAGGAGGGTCAAATTGAATCAAGAAGACCAACTAAAGGGAGGTCGAGTGGGGTCAATAACTAGACCAAGTCGGTCTAGCACAGCCAGAAGAGGAGACTAAGCAAAGGAAAGGTGGCCGAGCTAGGGCTACCTGCAAATAAAGCCAGCACAGTAAGAGGGAGTCCGTACAAGTGGTACAGATCCCATACGGACAGTACGGATCACTAGGCAACCAAGGAAGTCATACCAGGTCTGAAGATTGAAGAGAAGTTTTGTTTATCAGTGTTTGCTGAAGACTGAGGTAAAACCCAGTTATACTGTAATCACATTTTTGTTGTACGACAGCCCTGAGTGAAACCCGTGAGTGTACGGACCCGTACATGTGGTATAGTCCCTGCATATCAGTTCTGGGCGAAATATATTTTTATGCACAGACCTGTGACAAATAATTTGTGTGTTAAGCAGTGTTATCTCCAAAATTTGTTCCTCGTGTTTATTTTGTGTGGCTTGTTATCCCCCACTTTCAGGGATAACTAGGAGATCATGTCTCGAGGCCCACAGATCCTAGACATGGAGTACCGAGAGTCGGATCAACTTTAGCATGGCCCTGGAGGGCCCACCTTTTCTTCATTTCAGCGCCTCTATCTTGTCAGCAGCAGCAGCATCCATCACCATCGGCTTGGTCTTGTGTCAAAGATGGCTCTTGCTCCATGAGGTAATGAGTCCGGGTATCATGGTATGTGTCACTTTGATCATCAAAACCCTTGAATATGTGCATCTATTTCCTTTTATTTCTAACAAATGCTTGGATCTTACGCTCGCCCACTTGACCATGTCAGGGGGGATTGACATGATACTCTAGTAAGCTTGTGCCCGTAGGTTTTGGTTTGCCACTGGGGAGGGCTTCTGAAAAGCCATCATCCGCTCCCATCATAACACCACCTTTTCATCTTGCTTCCCGCCCATCTATCCCTTACACTTGTCTGGGCAATGGGTTGACCTATTTACAGGATTGCACCTTACCTCGTGGAAAGAAGGGGCTAAAGGTCCAGAAGGTAAAAGCAAGCTGGCAAAAGATAAAAGCCTAAGAATAAAACCTCGAGATGCTTCGCCCAGGGATCCCCGAGAAAGCAATAAAAGGCTTCTCAGCAAGAAACAAGAGGGACCCGTAAAATAACAAAACAAGAACGAGTCAGAGGGTAGGGGGTCTCATCACGAGCCAACCTATTAGGTCCATGGGTACCTAGCTGTATGACATTACCACCATCTGGTTACCATGCAAGGGTAGTGACTCTTGGTTGCATGGCCAAGGGAAAGGGGGTCTCATCACGAGCCAACCTTCCCATTTCTGCAAAAGTACTTGTGGGTAACGCTGTCACCACTAGTCACCACGCCAGGGCAGTGTCCCGTGATTAGCCTCTTGAAGAAAAAGCAATAAAGAATAAAAGAATAAAATAATAAAGGCATGGGCTTGGAAAGATTTGCATCCAGGACAGGTGCAGCTGGCCTTCTACAAAGGCACCCACAGGTAAAGCCTTGCATCCTCTGCTCCCACTACACCCACTTGCCAGGACATCCCTTGACCACCTCACCCACTTACATGGCTCCAATGAGCTCTCTTCCGGAAACTTTCCTTTTCCAGTGGACACTAGCCCAATAGGACGCCCTGTCATTTTCTCCAAACTTGTATTGCAGGCTCGTGTAATGTCTTTGAGCTTTTAACTGATGTATTAGGGATTTTATGCACATGTTTAATAATATTGATGATGAGATGTGATTGACATTGCTATGATACCTATGACTTATGAGCCCATGGAGGGCGTAGCTGTTGATGTGCAGGATCATGCCCGGCGGACAGATACCATTTTGGACCGGTACACATGGGGAGATGATCAGTTCGAACCTCCATGGGGCTGAAGAGCCCATCAGATGGATGTTGAGACCCCATCAGGGGGCAGAGACAGAACAGAGATGGATCAGGGGCTTTTCACAGGAGAGAAGGAGGACGTCTTGCAGAGGCACCCCGGCAGAGCTTGACCTAGGGGGGTTGTCCCCTTTTTCAATGGAACGTTGGTCTTGGAAGGCCTAGGAGGTCACCCATGAGGTCCATGACGTCATCCTTGCTTCATGAACGTTTTGGCAGGTGGACAGGGCAGTTTGGCACCTGTGGCAGCTTGGAGAAGCCCAAGGAGGGCTAACATTTTGCTCTTGGAGGTTGCATTTTCCCTAGGAGGGGCTAACATCACCCTAGAAAGGGGATGACGTCCTTTTGTTGCTCGATTGGGGTTTTAATTTGACATTTTAATGTAAAACAGTATGATTTTAGGTATTTTGGCCTTGTCGGCCTTTTCATGACCTGAAATGTAAAATTAGGTCATGGTACAGTATATATTGAGGGTTTTCACTCTCATTTTATCATCATCTTTCACTCACTCATTGGTGAGGTCTGAAATTAGCACTACACTTGGGTTCTTTGGCTGAAATTGTGAGGCGCACTTGTTGAAGAAAGGCATTTGGATCTCTTTTTGGCATTTTTGGCATATTTCTTGATGGAAGGTGTTACAACTAGGGTTTGCTATGATTTTTCTTGGTGAAATGTAAGTGAATTTCTGCAAAACTTCTTAATTGAATGGTTGTATGGTTATTTTTTGCATTTATTGTTATAAATTTGTTGAATAAACCCTAGGTGACAAGCACACATCATTGGTCCTTGTCTCATGTTCCCATCAAGAATTTTTAGCCATTATTTGAAGAGAGAAAGAGCCTAGCCTTAGCTACACTCTTTCCCCATCTTCTCTTGCTAGCCGTTTTACCTTTCCTGAGCTAAGAAGGAGAAGACGTCTCAAGGCCTAGTTCCCCTACACCTTGAAGAGTCGTTTTTCCCCTAGGGTTTGTTGGTAAAGCCTTGCCATAGCAACACATTGCCTGCAAGACCTCTTGTCTTAGTCTTATGCCACTTTTTGAGCTAGCCGATTTGCCATTAAAGTTAAGGAAGGAGGAGAGAGCACTGAGGCCTAGTTCCCCTACACCAAAGTGAGCCTCTCTCCCCTAGGATTTTGACCTTGAGGCCTTGCCATAGCAACACCTCAAGACTTAATCCTCCAATCTTTAGCCTTGTTATTTTCCTTGATCCTTCAGCTCTTGCGTCCTCCCTTTGACTCCATTAACCCTAGGAAACGCACTGATCTAAGACCTAGCCTGTGATTATTATGATCAAAACCACTCTCAATGCTTTGAATGAAACCCTAACTATTCTAACCCTAGCCTAGAACTAACCCTACTAACAAAGTGCTGCCATCATCTTTTGCTACAATATCACTTGTGCAGCTAACGTTTTTCTTGTGAGCAATTGAATGGTTGTTTAAGGGCATTACTTGAATTAAGTGTTGATTGTTACATTGGATGCCACGGTTTTCTCAGCATTTATTGAAGAAGTGACATTTATTATCATTGTTATTTCATAAACATTGACTTCGTCAATATTTATTATTCAATTGCTTATATGTATCAGATAGTCATTATTACATGAAGTACTAATCAAGTGAGCAAGCTTGCATATATGATTTTCTTGTTGCTTTGTCTCAGGTAGGTGTATCTCTCTTTTTTTGGTTATACTTTATTATTGGCTGTTAGCCGGACTTTCTGCTCGGAGGTGACTTGTGAGGGGTAAAACTTATCTTTATCTTACAATCCTTTGCCTTCTCAAAACCCCAGGTCACCAGGGATGTCTCCCCTGGGCCTTACCTCCATAAACAGAAAGAACCATCCCATTGAGGTGACATTGGGTGGGATTGGTTCCAGTTACGCCAGTTTGACTACTCTTCATCCATTTACAATCCTAACTACAAACTGTGTGATAACATGGTTGTCCAAATATTTTATGGTAATTTGCTACTGTATAAGATCTGATAGTTAAGTTTATAGCTATTATCTTCTTCATATTTTGTGTTTGTTTCTTTGTCAATTTGCAATCTTTACTTTTGTGTCTATGTAATATGGTTTACTATTAATCTAATAGAACGGACTGTTATTCAAAGCAGTTTGTCCTGCTATTAAGTTGCAGTGAGACTTCTGTTTAATGGGCCTATTTAGTGGTGGTTTGTTTACCATGCTTTGTCTTTATTCTGACTGCAGTTTTATATGAAGATCTCCATCTCTTTTCTCAAGAAAATAAGTTGTCCTTTAATTTGTTCAAGACACATTAGGATGTTCATTTTTTATCATTTTTTCTTATGGAAAGCCATAATAACTCAGTTTAATAGAAAAGAACTATAAGGCTAGAAGTGAACTGAGCAACTAAAGTTTAACAAATGTAAAGATCTCAAAGACATACCAATATAGATGCTTTTGAAATACTAAATTTAAATTAAATATCAGAGCGGAGAGAAATCTAAAACACATTCATTAAACCAGCCTCCTCCATGTAAGACAGGTCTCTCTATATTGTAGTTGACAAAGTTTAAGATGGAAAGAAGATTTAAGCAGTAAATTCACACACCCCGCGTTGTTTCAATCTAGAAAATAGTTCTTCTTGAACTCTTGGTACATCTTGCTTGTCCAAATAAAAACTGATTTTGTGGGGACGTTGCTCTGACTCCTCCTAGAAAAACATAATACAAGGAAAACTTAGAGCAATGTTCCATTTTTTTAATCTAACATACAACATAATTGATTAACAAATAAGAGATGTTCTCCAACCAAACATTCAATTAATGCAAATTCAACAACAAAATAAGAGATACTTTATTCAATGTCATTTGAAAATATATGAGTGAGGCTTGAGAGTAGTGCAAAAAACCAATGCAACATTTCATCAATGGAGTAATTCTTCAAATACAATACAAAACATGATATATATCTGATGGAGGATGAAAGACCACCTCAAAATTATGAAAAGGCTCTCCTTGAACACTCAATTAATGTGCATTTACATAAGTTAATAAATAAAAGTTCATACTTAAGAAAATGGACCCACTTTGGGTGCCTACCAAAGATTTGTTAGATCTTGATATGAAGTCCTATGTTGTCTTTTAGTGCTTTATTTTACTAACATTGTAATAAAGCTTTATGTGTCAATTGGCTATAGCTCGAGTGGCTAAGAGGAAAGTTGCTATCCTCCACCCGGTTTCAAATCCCACTTTATGACATGCTTGTTGTCTTCATGAGCCAATTGTTGATTGTTGACGTGGACTTGAGTCCTGAAGAATCCAGTTTACCTTGGGTACCATCCTTGGAGTGAGGGGTAGTACCCAGTGGGTTTCCCCGGGAAATGCATTACATGGAATAAATAAATACAGCATTATGCGGTTGAGTAAATTGCGTCGGGAAGTCATGGAGTTGTAATAGAGATCATGATTAAATATTCTAATCAGGAGGTCATGCTTAGATCAGCCTTGAGACAGTTGCTTCCAACTGCTGTGTGCATACGACCTCCTTGAATAATAGAGGGCATTATTAGATGGGCTTTGCAGCAGTTGTCTCCCATTGTTGTGTGCAGATGACCACCTTGAATGTAACAGACCCCATTTTTCAAATTGCATTATCATCATGAGTGGAGGCATAATTTCTAGAGTTGGGATTCTCCATTTTGTGGATCACCTTAGATGTATGTAAATTACTATTTTCAATTATAAGACTATGACTTTGCATGCTCTCATAAATATTGTTTTATGTGCTCTCCTATTTAAGTTGAGTGCACACATGTGTAGAAATTTATGGATCCTATGCAATTAATGCAAATTCAGAAATTCCACCTCAACCTCGAAGCTTCCCAAATCTATTTCCTGTGAACTTCCAACATTAGGGCTGAATCTAAAATATAGATTTCAGCAACATATACTTCACTTCTTTTCAAACAAATACACAAGTTAGCCCAAGAAAATAAAAACTAAACAAGTGTACTCCAATGGAACAAAGTTTCCAACTCTTAGGGAACACTTCCCAAGCATATAACAGATTTGAAAATAACTTATAACGGAAGATTTATTAAAGTAGTAAATTTGCCCCTTTAGCTTCTACATGTTTGTTAATCACTTAACAAAGTCTGCTCTATGTTATGTCAAATCAGCATGTATAACCAGCACTAGAAACTACTCAATCATCAAGATAACATAAGCTGAAAATCAGATCTGCAAGTACACAAAGTTTGGACAGCGTGAACACTTCATATATATGAATAAGATGAAGTACAAGTATATACGAACAGCTTTACACAAGCTGGTATAAGTCATGCTCTCCAAACCCTAGCTAGAGAAACCATAAGAAAACCCTAGCCACCAACTCCACCTAGCTAGGAATCACTTCCAACCAAAGCTGGTTGCTCCACCAAATATCCACAAGTTAGAATACACCTTGGCAAGTCCTTGGCACCCTTCACTTGTAGCACACAAGTGTACAAGTTAGTCTCCCTCTATCTTCTCCACATCAAGCACTACAAATAGTACTAGGGTTTCCAAATGCCACAAAACCCTAGTCTTCTTCTCTCACAAAAACTACAAGAATAAGCGCTCGCTTTGTTACTCTAGGGTTTCTCTAGGGGTCCTCATGCATTTTCTCTTTACCAACGAGCTACAAAGCATTGATCCTTCGGGCCTGTCTGAAAGGACCAGCTCTTTGATATGCTCAATTAAAGAAAGTGTAACCAACCCTTCTAACTCAAGTAAGTACCATACATGAGCCAGCTTTTCACTCAAGAAAGATCCTAAAAGGTCTTCCTTGAGTTTGCTAGAGTGTAATAATTCTTCAAAGAAATTTAAGGGCATACAAGGAGGGAAACAAGGACTCGTTTTGGTGGGGGATTTGCACGTTGTTTAGAGAGAACGGAGGATTTGGTCCAATTGATATCTAAGCACAGGGAACAATGTTTGCAGTTAAATGAATTGTAAGGTTGATGAAAGGCAATGCCCTATGGTAGATTCTCATTAGACATAGGATTGAGATCATTTCTAGCATCAAGAGCATTAAAGACCCATTTGTAATTTCTAGCGATTTATTCATCTTGTTTGCCAGTTAAGCAGTACTCAAAAGAATCTGGAAAGCTTGGCAAGTAATCTCTGACAGACTTAACAAGGAGTTTGAAGGGCCACAAAATGGGTTGACTTTAGGATCTGTTACCCACAAGTTGCACTAGGATGGACTTGCAGTTGAGACGCCAAAGATTGAGCAAGCACTTGTTCAAAATTCAGAGTTCAAAAGTCCAGCAAGCCATTATGGCCCTTTTTCTACTTTTTTACCGCATTTCCATACCCCTGTGGAGCATTGTAATAAAATAAATCTAGCATGATGAACTTGTAAAAGGCTTAGCCTCTTAGGACTTAATCATGAGTGCATTACTCTAGAGTGTTCTTTTTACTTAGTAATTATACCTTGCTTGAATTAATTATTAAGCGAATTATAATTTCTGAGTTTTTTCACTCATTTCCTCCTAAGTTGGAGTGTGCACTGTGTTGACCGCCTCAACTCCATGTGCCATGAAGAGTGTTAATACTCTTAAATTTTTAACCAAATCAACACATCTTTAAGGCTGAAGTGAGTTTCGTCCAAGTCACTAAATCACTATTTAAAAGTGTCATAAAACTCTTAAAACACTCTAAAACACTCCTAAAAGTCTACCTAATTCATATAATAACTTAATAGACTCTTTAGGGTACCTCAGACCACCATCTTCACCATCTAAAATGGGACTTGAGGAAAACAACAGAGGGTGTAGGCAGGGGACTGTCTCACGGCACACAGGATGTGTCATCTCCAGGAAGTACTCTTGTCTTAGGACTAACTGTGAAAGCTAGGGTTAGCCTCGTTGCTATACTATCTTGAGCATCCAGCAGTTATTTGGCAATAGGGGGAGGAGGCTTTGGTGAAAGATAAATAAAACTTAACAATCTTAAGAAAGCTTAACAACTCAACCTTGGGCTTAATCTAATAAACACTTTGAGGGTTTAATAATTAAGAGTGAGTCATCTTCATAACACTTGTGCTTAAATATTTAAATCTTCTTTGTTGATGTGGTGATATGTTGATGATATTCCTGTAAATGTTATATGATGCTTTAATCTCTTTATATCCTGCACAAACACAAAATAATTAAAGTGGTTAGCTTGTTGTTGTACTCTAGCATTCTATCTTGTATCTATTTTGAGTTTGATTATTCTTTTGTAAATAATTTTGTAATCATACTTGTAAAGAAAACCCCCTTTAACTTTAGTTGACCCCATGCCCAATCTTAGGCACTAGTCTTAGTTTCCCTAGGAAAAGGTCTTTCTTAACATACTAACCCTTTCATCTTGCATTGTTGCTTGTGCATCTTAGGATTAGAAACCCCCAAACCTTGTAAATAATTAAAATCAACTCCTAGAACTTAACTCAAAAACTAATCTAGAAACTAGGGACTACCCCCCTTGGCTTCCCTAGGAGTGAGCCTAGACGGAAGAGGTTCTGGTCAAAGTGACAGCGTGGGCTGTGAACCTAGGCATTGTGCCTCCAAGGACACACTGAGTGAACCGGACTTAGCTCACGTTTGCAAGTGTGTATAAGGACGGCAACACACTGATGGTTAGGCCTTAGATTGGAAAATCTAAGTCTAGTGTCTAATGTATATTACCATGCTAATCATCCTCCTAGAGTCTCATGGAAATGTGCTAAGTCCCCCTTGGGTTTTTTAATGTTTTATGAAAAAATAAAATTTCCCGCAAAATCAAGATATTTTAATTGTAAATAAGTCCTAAGTTAAATAAGTGGTACTAGGAGGCAATATATGCCTTGGGGGTATTCGTTTTTGCACTCAGAATACCCACTTTACCTAGTTACCCACTTTGTAAGTGAAATTAGTGATTTTTAATCACTTTAAATCAATTTTACTCACAAATAGTCAATAAAAGACAAAAAATCAGCAAAGCTATTTTTTGGGAAACATCTCTGGGACATGTTTTGAGTCAACTCACCCTCTCTTTGAGTTAACAGAGCCTTGTTGGCAATTAGAGAGGAGTTATGGGTGAGTTCTTTATGATTTAACTTGAGTTGGAAGGTTCTCTCCAAGAGAGTTGCACCCCCCTTGTGGATATGCGGCGCCCTCATGAGGAGGTGCACCCACCTCTTGAGAGGTGGCGCCTTCCACCTCTCTTCCCTCTTCACACTTGTCATCTAATGGGACTTGGGGAGAGGTGGCATCCCATAGCTTCACACTTGGCTTCTCTTTCCCTCACAAGTGGTGCGCCCTCCCTCTCCAAGTGGTGTGCCCTCCTCTCTTGGATTCTCCACCCCATTTCCTATATAATAGAGCTTGCTCTCCTTTATAAGGTTAGATTGGTAGACCTGGAGTTATGTTGTTTTAATTTTCTCTCAAGCTATTGTGGAATAAAGAATTGAAGACTTTGGAGGTCAAGCTTGTGGTGTTGTGCCAATGTGTGGATGTCATTGTTCCATGTTGATGTGTTGAGGTTATGGTAACTTGTTTTTCTTGCAATTATATTGTTAATTCATCCTTGAATAGTAAGATATTAGTGAGCTAGTTTGCATTGCTAAACTTTATTGTTTCTAGCATGTTTAATCTATGATCTCATGTTATTCTAGTTTGATTTACATGTTTTCTAGATTTTATGTGTAGGAAGTGGGTGCACCCATCTTTAACCAATATTTTGCAGCAATTTCCCAAGTTTGCAAGGCCTCCAGTTTGGAGGAGTGGAAAGCTCTAGCTTGAGTCTCCAACACCTTAAAATCCTTTCAATCGGAACCATTTCGCTCTACCATACACCAAGAGGACTCCATAGCCCAAGATTTGCTTCCGTCCGACACTCTTTCTCTCTTATCTCGCAAAATTCCTATTTTTCTTTTGGTTATTAGTTTGCATGCAAGTACTTAGATCTAAGTCATATTTCAAATCTTTATTTATCTAAGTTAGCATGCAAAGTTAAGTTAGATCTAGATTGCAATTTCATTTCATCATTTTAAGCTAGATCTATCATAAGAAAGTTTACTTTTAGCAAGCTATCTCTTTAAATTTTTAAAGGCTAAAAGGTAGATTTATTTCAAAGAGCTTTTGCTTTCATATTTGGCAAGTTAAGTGCCTTTACATTTCTGTTTTAAAACAGCAATCAAAGACCCTAAGGAAACAAGCTTTCTATCTTGCTTTCCTTAGTTAAAATTTTGTTTGTTTTCACTAGTTTCTTACTTAGAATTTTTTGGGTTTTTCTAACATAAGTCCAAAACACTTCTAAAGTGTTTTGGGGCATTTTTTAGTGTTGTTTGCTTGCTGTTTTTGCAGGTTTAGCAAACAGACAAGGGGAAACTATGTCCGTTTTGGGAAGATATGGACATTCCGAGACCCCCAAGAGCATCCCTTTGATCAGTGAACTCTTTGAAACATTGTAAAGACTTGTGATCCCCCTAATGAATGATCACAAGTCAATCCAAAAAATATCTTTGTAATTCCATTAATAAAATCAGTGGGCCACCTAGTCCCCACTCTTCATCCCCCCTAGGGGGAATGGTGCCTTTTTGTGATTGTCTCATTTTTTGCAATTTTGGCTCAAGTTTACAATTCACACCTAAAGGGAAAGATAAAATTAACCTTAAAACTTATCACAAACACCGCTACACATTAGAATAAATTTCAATTTCTTAATTAGTTTAGTTAGATTTCATTTCTAGATTAACTTAGTTAGATTTATTTGTTAGATTAGTTTCAACTTCAGCATTTACTTTCTGTTATTTCAATTTTGCAAATAAACCAATCCCCTCAGCTCCCCCTAGTATGCTTTGAACCCTTGCGAGCCTAGCTCGATCTGGGGAACTCATTAGAACAAGGGTTGGACAATGTGGAGTAGTATTAATAGGGAAATCTTTAAGTTGTTATTGCTTGGTTAGAAACGCAAGAGAAACTGTGTGTGAAGTCACAGGCGATAGCTCTGAGAAAAAGCTATAGTGACGATTGTTCATGTTCCTAGTTTGTGTTGTTCTTGTTTCTATTTCCTATTCATAAGAATATTGTTCTTGTCTGCTATTTTCCCTTGTTATTGCTCTTGTTTTGGGCAGGTCATAGGTGGTAACTCTGAGAGGGAGCTATAGTGATGGTTGCAGGAGGCAACAGATTAGATGGTCTCTAGTTTGAGACATGGAGCAGACTATCCATACATAGAGTTGTGTACATGACCGTATCCATCCATGTACCGAAGGCAAAGAGGACAAAATTAGAACCTTCTGGAAAGAAGGATACTTTTGTGGGATAGAGAGTGTTTCACATGGAGATTGATTGTGAAGAGCAAAAGGCTTTGAAGATGACCATATAGATCCCTCTAGTCCAGTTGTTCACTCTTCAGATCATCAGGAAGAGTCAGTAGAGCCAGTCGGGTCAACAAAATTACCTAGAGATGTTGTAGTGACCAGGAAGAGGCCAACATGGTTTCATGATATCTTGCAGGATGCAATATGGCATGCATCTCCCCGTGATACTTTCAGGGAGAGCAAACTACCTCAGAGATTCTTGAGTTACATGGAGTCACATCATTGATTCCAAACCTTCCAGTTATGAGGAGGAGCATGTGGCTCCACCAGTGGTGAGGCAGGTGGTCCCACCAAGTACCAGCTCAAAGGGAGCCAGAGTTCAGAGGGAGTCAGCCCTTAGGATCCAGTAGGGAAGAGCAACCTCCCAGGACAGTTCATTGGAGATCAGACTTCAAAGGAGATCAACAGATTTAGAGGGAGCAAATCGCTCCAGACTCCAGAGATTGTACAAACTCAGAGGGAGTCATGTTTCAAAGGGAGCATGGTACTCCAGGATCAATGGATACTTGATGAGCTTGGTTTTAACCAAGAATGATGCAGACTCAGAGTGAGCCTGATCTCAGAGAGAGTCAGTTGGCTCAGAGGGAGAGAAAATCATTCAGAGGGAGTTCCCCCTCAGATCCAGGTGAGAAAGACATCTTACAGGACTAACAGACAGGTGTCATGATTTGAGGAGGCTTCAAGGAGATGTGAGATCTCCTCGGAGGATACACTCGTTTCAGTAAATCTTGCTACAGTGATAGAGGAGGCAGCCAGTCAGGAGGACTGGGTATGGATTTTGTCTCAGTCACAAAGGGAGCAGCCAGTGAGGCAGATTGGACAACAGGACTTACTCCAGTGACAGAGGGAGTTGGCCTTAGAGTTCAAGATAGAGGATCCTGGCCGGATGTACTCTTGGGATTAGAGGTGTAACAAGATCAGATGAGATCTTCCTCATTCAGGGGATACTGATGAGATTTGATATGATGGACTGCAAGTCCATGAATACACCTATGATGACAAATCTAAAGAAGTTGAGTGATTCTACTTCAGATTCAGATTTGGTGGATCCCACAATATACAGGTAGTTGATTGGATCCTTGATGTACTTGGTTAACACCAGGTCAGATACTTGCTTTGCACCTTGAGCCAGTTTATGGTAGAGTCGAGACACTACCATTGGGTTGCAGCAAAGCATGTACCTGTGTGGTACAGTTGGACATGATATGTCTCAGATGATGGGGTGAAGTTGCAAAGATATACAAATTCTGACCAGCAGGAAGTGTGGTAGACAGAAAGAGCACAAGTGGGTGTTGCATTAGATTATCCATGCTTCTTAGCTTAGCAGGAAGCAGACTTCTGTAGCACTCAATACAACAGAGGTAGAGTATATTGCAGTGAGTGACACGAAACGTGAAACAGTGTAGTTTCAGAGGCTTCTCGCAGGACTTCATCTGAGACATGGTGCAGATGGAGCAGTCAGATTCCAGCACATAGACGAGCAGATTGTTGACATTCTAGTAACATCAGATGGGCCTATGTGACCTCGGAGCCATTCTCCCAGGATGGGTCTGTGTGACCCAGATAGGTCTGTGTGACCTCGGATAAGTCTGTGTGATCTAGGATAGGTCTATGTGACCCAAATAGGTCTGTGTGACCTTGGGAGAATGATGAGCTCATTCACAGAGATTTACTGTGATAAGTGGCCAAGTATGATGCATGATGTAGAATATATTCCCCGTTGAGTGGGAGTGTTGATGATTTGCAGCATCGGCCAGATATTCACAGGCGTGTACCTATGGCCCAGGCGTAGTCCTTACTTACAGGGGTTTACCTGTGGACCCGAGGTGCTTGAGGTGCTTCCACGTGTCTGATAGCATCGGACGTCACTCTCCCAGGATTGGTGGTTTAACCAGCGGAGAATGGCAGATTCACTCACAGGGGTTTACCTGTGGTGACATTCACTCACAAGGGTGTACTTGTGAAAGTGAATGGTCTAGGTGTGGTCTTCATTGAGACCCGAGGTGCTAGACACAGGTGTATGGAGATTGATCATCAACATGGCTCATGAAGACAACCTTTCTATGACAGAAGAAATCCAAGTATGGAGAATGCCTCCCTCATTGAGAGGGAGTGTTGAAGATTTGCAACTTCGGGCAAGTCATTCTCCACAAGAAAGTACAAGAAGACCCATCTACACCATTACAGAAGCCCCGGGAAGAAATTGAAGACCCAGGAAGAGAAGTCGACCCCACCAATAAAAGACAGAAAATAATAAAGTAATTTGAAGACCCAGGATAAGAAGTCGGCCCCAGATAGGCACCCAGATTAGTATAAATATACGACTGGATCATTTCATTTGGACAATTAGACAGCTCCTTTTGCAGTGCGCACAAGGTAGTTGCAGCAGCAGTTTTGGTAATTTTGCTATTTCTGGGTTTTTGGTATCTTGATGAGTGCGCCAGACTTGGGAAGGATATTCTTGGTTGTTGTTGGTCATCTTATTGAGGCGCTAGGTCTTAGTGATGCTAGCCTTGGGGAGGATCTTCTCTGTATGGTATTTTGGCTATTGATGGTGATGTATTGGTAGTATCTTGGACTAAATTCTTCTATAGAAAGGTTGTTGGGTTTTCTCCCAAGGTTGGGTTTCCCAACATAAACTCTTGTGTTCTTGTGTTGTGTTCTTGTGTTTACTGTGCATGGTTAATATTTCTAGATCTTGTCATTTTCGCTGCAGTATTATAGTTGAAATTTTCATTGTATAGTTATTCTATGATAATTGTTGTATGAAAGTGTATCTTGTTATTAATCATAAGGCAATAACTATCAAGAGTTGAGAATCATAAAAATCAACAAGAGATGTGAGGGAAATACGGGGGGTCCTAATACAAGTTTTGTTTATGGTTTGAGAGGGAGGGAGGGTTTAGTTTTCCTTTCTTATGCTTTTTTTCTACCCCTTAGAGCCACGAGGGCCTCCCGTAGTTTGCAGACCAATTTAAATTTGGGACCAATCTTGGACCGCCCAATTTGACTGGTTCAATATTGAACCGACCGAATATCGGTACTAAACCAGTCTCCTAGTCCAGTCTAGGGATAGGTTCAAGGGTTTGCTTGTCTAGATCTGTATGGACTAGTTAGCGTTGATAACACTAATTTTTATATGTATACTCTATCTATCTATCTATCTAGCTAGCTAGCTATAGATATAGCCCAATGGGTTAGCTCGAGTGGTTGAGTGCTATGTGTTATCTCCATTTTGTGGGATAACTAAGGAGATGGTGTCTTGAGGCCCTCAGGTTGCAGATATGGAGTGTCGAGAGACCACATGACTAGCAGTATCCACTTGCACATACAGAAGCCCGCTCTATCACCACATTCTGATCCATTGTGAGCGCATCCACCACACCAGCTAGCTTCTGGAAGGCAAATGGGTCTTTCTCCATGCGATACAAGTCAGGTATTGTGGCAGGTAATCACCCTAATATTTGAGGCATTTTAACATGTTGTATTTAAGTTCCTTTTGATTATAGAATGCCTACTTGGACATTATGCTTTTGACCTCGTTTCACCTTGGTGAGTGTCATAGATTACCTAGTAAGTGGCCAACCTTTGGGGAAGGTTTGTGACTGGGGGTCCCTTAAGGGGTTGTCTTACCATTCCTGGCCATACTTACCACTTTCCGCTCATTACATTCCCATCATACTGCCCTCTTCTAGGCCCTTTGACTTTAGTGACCCAAGAAGGGCATGTACCTCGTTTCATGGGAAGAAGGGGCTGAAGGCCCAAGGGGATGGTTGCTGGCAAAAGATAAGAGCCTAAACAAACCTTCTAGATGCTCGCCCAGTTAGGTCTTGAGAACGATGAACTGCTTCTCTTAAAAGAATTGAAGACATGCACAATATCAAACACACAATATATATCTTGCTTGAATACAAGACTAACACAAGTGCGTTACAACGCTTTACATGGTTAGCCCTATGGCACTTTGTGGACCTCTTTGTTCAAGTGACACTGCGTTACTACCCCCCCAAGCTAATCGATTCACTATTGGGAGTGCACATGTGTTTGGATCATTGATTAATTAATAAATGGCAGTAAATGGGCTTGGAAAAAGGTTGCATTAAGGAAGAAGGTGCAGCACACCCCCTACAAAGGCACCCATAAATGAGACAATACAAGCCCTTGTATGTCATGAAACTCATTGACCTATGAACTCTAAACCCCTATCCACCTCATCATCCATTACATGACCCCGAAGGGGCACCCTTGGGAGCATCCCCTACTTGAAGGTTTTGGTCTACCCAATAGGACTTTTATGACACCCCTCCCATTCCTAAACTTGGTCAATTGTATAGAGTCTTAGAGCATTTGTTTAATTTGATGAGGTAGTTTTGACGCACATGTTTAGGTGCCTTGCTTATTAGATGTGGTTTACACTTGTCATGATATATTTGACTTGAGATCTTTGGAGGGCATACCCTTTTGTTTTGCAGGACCCTGCTTGGGGGCCAGTTTTGGGAGAACAAGCCTAGCTTTGGCTTCCATGGGGCAAGAAGCCCACGGGTCGGATGCTTAGGGCCCGCACACCGGATCACAGAGACATGCCTTTGGAGGATTACATGGCATCATGGAGGATCTAACCTAGCCCCTACCACCCAAACGTTTTGCTTGAAGGAGGCAAAACGTCACATTCTTGAGGCTTGACGTCACAGAGGGGCTAGGGTTTGGTGGTGATGGAGTTGCTCATTGACACTTGGCATGATTTGATCAAAGGAGGCATTGAGGGGGCATCGTGCATGAGGAGAAGGCCTTTGGAGGCCAAACATTCCATCCCCAACCTCAACTATTTGTCAAATATACCAAAACGTTGGCCTAAAAGGGAGACATCATCTTGTTTTTAGGGTTTCTAATGTGCAAAAGTGAAATTTAAATGAATTATTTAATATTATTTGTGTGAAGGGGCAAGATTAGGGTTGTTGACCCCTATCTTGTGTTTTACCCTAAAATTAAGTGGACAAACTATGTTTTAGACATTTTGTATAAATAGAGATCATGTGAATCTCTTTTCATAACATAACTCTCCCATTGTGAGAAGTACTTGGCTGAAATTTGCGCCCTCCTTGGGCAACCTTCTCTCTCTTGTGCTCTTTTATCTTGGTTTCTTTATGCTATTGGTGGAAGAATGTAATGTTCCCAAGCCAATTTTTTCGCTTGGAACACTAGTTGACCACTGATTAACTTGTATTTGTGTGTTTACTTGCAGGTTGATTTCTTAAGTTCGGCCTTAGGGTTTATATTCAGTTATCAAGCACAGATCTGAAGATATAATCAATAGAAATACAAGGTATGACCAATACACAAGATATGGAACCAAACAGCATAGATATGACCTTTATTAATATGATAAGCAAGAACCTGATACAAGAGGATGCAGATCTGGAATAACATCAGATAGCTCCAATAGATAAGATATGAGCTACTACAAAATGCTCCCGATAAGAAGATGCAAGCCTCCAAAGGATGGATATACAATGAAGATCAATACAAGAAGAACTAGGGTCAAGTCCAACCCCCTTGGCTGATGGCACATCCTCCTGAAGAGCTAAGAAGACCCAATGTTTCGGCCTAGCTGAAGGAAGCCTCCAAATAGCACCAAACTCCACAGAATGATAGATCGGGGCAAGTAGAAGCCCTCCCTGAAGTCTCAAGTCAAGATGCCAAGATATGCTCCTCCAAACTGCTGAATCCACAATCAAGATTGCACCCTTCTGAATACTGTCAAGCTCAATATTTCGGCCCTGATGAAGGAGGCCTCCAAATACCTTGAAACTCCCTAGAAAGATAGATCGGGCCACTGCAAGCCACTAGGTGAAGTCTCAAGGTCAGATCTGAAGTATAACCACTCCAAACTGAGTAGATCTGAATCACAGTAGCGCCCTCCTTCTCTCCAAAACGTGCCAAGGCTCTAGATAATTATCCGGTAAGAGTAACCCTCTCAAAATACACTAGATCTGATGATCAAGGCCCTGCAAGAAATACCCAGGTGCTAGAATGCCCAAAAGCCTTGTCAATCAACTGGATCGAACTTCTCTCCAAAGAATGATGCGCCCCCTTGCCGAAAACCCTCAAGGGTATGGCCTGTTGCTCTCCTGGATGAGTGATGGTACCTGTGAATGCTGTAGAATGGTGTGGGTGGAGTATTGCATCCCCAAGACCAAGCTTGGAACAAGATGGGTGGAATCTTTCACCACCGAGTTGTTCTCTAGGGTTTGTATCCTCAAAACCCTCAAAACTGTGTGCTCAAGAGCCCAATAGAAAAATGCATAATAATCCAAGATGAGTGAGAGGTGCGCCCTAGGCTTCCCTTTATAACTCTTTCTATTCCTCTGTTGAGTTAAGTTAACCCTTAGGTTCAACTCCTAACTCAACCTCAAGCGTTCTAATCTTCCAATGAGTTACTTTTTACCTTTTCAAGTCAACTTCAAAATATAACATTGAGTTTAGCTGACTTTTCCCCATGCTGCATGAGACTATAGTCTAGTGGGGATGACTAGACTACTAAGTCTCTCCAAACCTCTTCATCAAAAGGTGGGGGACATTACAAGGAAGTAGTGTGCTACCCCTCTTGGAGCTTTTCTTTGGCATGTGTGGTGGATTTATCTTGGCAAGGAGAGCTTTATCTTGTCATTTCTTGAGCTAGGTAAAGATTTATCTTGTTGATGCTTCGTTGCTTAGTCACATGTTTGATTTGCTAGATTTCTTGGGAAATATATGGATTTACAACCCCACCATTTATCTATCATTTTGTCTAGAAGTTATTTGTTGCACAAGGTTTTACTAGGAGAAGTAAAAGGGTTTACACCCTCCTAGTATCTCCTAGCTTGACATTTGCTTGCTTTGGGGAGTAAGAGGCTTTACACTGTTAATTTATGAGCTCGATTTAATACTGTAAGTACTTCTTTAAAAATTTTGATTGTACTTAGAACTTAGCTTGACATCATTCATAAATTAGAACAGCAATAATCATAAGGAATTACCAGCATGCAAGATCACAACACATGTACCCTGGGGAAACCCTATACAGGGAGAAAAACCCCAGCAAACAATCTCATTTTATTGCATTAATAATGTATGACCACTTACAAACTTTCCACCATGAAATTCTGTTCTTAAAGAGCTTTCCAATAACTCTAACCTGACTGTAGACCACTGAGAAACCTTGTTGTTATAAACTCTATAATAGGCCAGCCTTGAAGGTGTACCTCGCTACTTTCTTGGACTGATATACTGCCCTTTATTTGACTGTTATAGCAGCCTGTTATTTGACTGATATGGTTGCCTTTATTGACTGTTATAGCAGCCCGTTATTGGACTGATATGGCTGTCTTTATTGATTGTTATAGCATCCTCCTTATGACTGATATTTGTTGCCTTTAATAGACTGATATAAGCTCTATTCTTGGACTATTATATGCATCTTTGAGCTGGACTAATACGCACATGTTACCACTCTGTTATGAACTGATATATCACTCTTCTTCCTCACTCATACGCTGCATAACAATTGTGTAGAAGAGAGGGTCGACCTCTTGCTTAAATAGGAGTGGAGAGGTAGAGAGGAGAAGGCTCGAAATAGACTAAGTGAATGCACATTGAAGTTAATTCAGCCATCAGAATTAGAACTAACCATTAACTCAGCAGTCAAAATTAGAACTGAACTTACCACTTCAGTTAGGAACTCGCCCTTGACATAAGATGCATGTGAACTCCTTAGCATGCACGTGACATGCATGCATGCAATGCATGTAATGCATGCAACATGCAACTAGACATGCATGCGATGCATGTCATGCATGCAACATGCAACAAACTTGACAACTTTGACTTTGACCTAGACATGCAACTTTGACTTTTTACAACTTGACTCTTTACAAAGCAATTCGAATTTCTTCATGGTGGAAGGTGATACACGTGCCAACGCACTAGATCAATACATTACATCATTTTCAATATCAAGAAGATCGTTTGTTTCTAGCTCATAGGAATTTTACGTTCAACCTAACTTTTGCTAGATGCCTTGACTTTTGCTCATGGCTCACAAGGCTTGACTAGGCTCATAGAGGTTGTACGTTCCCCCTGACTTTTGCACTAGTCTGTTTATGCTCACAGAGGTTGTACACCCCCCCTAACTTTTGCACTAGACTATCTATGCTCACAAAGGTTGTACATTCCCCCTAACTTTTGCATTAGACTTACATAGCATCTCGTTCGTCCTGACTTTTGGTTTGACTCACAGAGGTTGTACATTCCCCCTGGCTTTTGTCAATACCTCACAAGACTGGTATTTACTTGACTCAATAACCCAATAGCTAAAGGCACTAGTATAATTGAATTGGAGAAATAAAATATTGCATTGGTTAACATGAAATTTTATGATTTGAAGGTTGTCTAAGTTGGATTCAATTCTTTGCCTTATAAGCTTGATTGAGCCACTAGGGCATCATCTTTGCTCAAGCAATTCTTGCTGTTGTTATAAATCTTCATCTACAGCCATTAAGGCTGCAGAAACCCTAATCAAACCTCTCAAATAACTCTTGAATCAACCACTGAAAGTTTCCTAAAGTTTTCCCACATAAACTACTAGGCCTAGCGCATTTTTTGGTAGACTTTGGGGAAGTTTTAGTGGTTTATCTTCTTGTTGTAATAACTTATTTGTTACAGCCATAAGGCTGCAAAATATTTCTGCAATTATCTTTTGTAACTGCCTTGTTTCATTGCTAAAGTCTAATGCTATCTTACTTTAGTTGATCTAGTTGTTTCTAGTTTATCTCTTGCTCTTTCAACTAGACTTTTAGCAACTAGTTTGCAGCATTCATTATCATTTTCATTGTTGATATATACTACTACTAACTGCTGCAATTAGGGACAGCAAGCTTAACTTGATTGTCCATCATATACTTAGGCTTGTATCTTCGTTTTCTTTGTGTCTCGGGCAGGTACAATCAGCATTTGCAAGGTCTACTACTTCTTGGCAACCTTTGGCCACTACAAAGACCTTATTCAAGCCCTTCTCCATAGATAGCAACTTGACCTATAGGGGCATCCATTCATACATCACATTTTCCATCTCATTTCCCCCTAGGGTCATCGGGATTCCCCTCTTGAAGTGATCCTACCATCTCTAAAGTAACGAGAATACCTGCCTACGGTGACAGTGGGTAGGTGTTCTCAAAGTAGTCACCATTTGGTGATTGGGACAGGCTTTTCCCAACCGACAACTTGTGCGATAACACTATGAATTACAATAAGAGGTCTCAAGATCAAGTCCCCGGGCTAGCTACCTCCGTGATATGTTAATACTCGATGTCCCCACTGGGTCGGGTGCACAATATTCTCCACTGATGGTTTACCCTGGTGACCACCCGTTGACGGCGATGAAGTCTTCAAAGGTTTCTTGTGCATGGTTACATTGAAAAAAAATAGATATGTTTATGTATGTATATGTATATGTATATATATGTATATGTATATGTATATATATGTATATCTATAAATTGTTTTTAGATATGTTGTATCTAGATATATCATATCCAAACCCAAATATGTATCTATATCCAAATCTTGGTAACTTAGGAGCTACTACTCCATGTGATTGCACATCCTCCATTTGGGATGTATTCTTAGCATTTGTTGGGCTTTTAGTAATGGTGTATGTTATCCCCTACCCTAGGGATAACTAAGGAGATCATGTCTCGAGGCCCACAGGTCCTAGACATGGAGTGTCGAGAGCCAAATGACTTGAGCATGGCCCCGGAGGGCCCCTCTTTTCTTCAGTGCAGCCCATTTATCAGCAGCAGCAATATCCATCCCACTAGCCTGGTCCTGAAGTGGCAGTAAGTCTTGCTCCATGAGGTAATGAGTTTCGGTATCATGGTATGTGTCACTCTGATTATTGAAGCACTTGAATATGTTGCATTGAATTCTCCTTCATTTCATAACGTTTGCTTGGAAATTATGCTCTTTAACTTGTTCATACCTGGAAGGGTGACATGATGCCTTAGTAAGTTGATCTCCCTTTAAGATGGGTTGCCACTGGGTGGGTCTATGAAAGGTCATCGTCTGTTCCCTCCATACTTACCACTTTCCATCTTTATTCCTCTCATTTCCCCCCTACCTTTGTTTGGGCATTGGGATTTGCCACATTAGAAAGGGTTGTACCTTGCCTTGTGGGAAGAAGGGGCTAAAGGCCCAAAGAGTAAAATAGTTGGCAAGAGTTAAAAGCCAAAAATGAAACCTTTGAGATGCTTCGCCCAGGGATTCCCGAGAAAGCAGTAAAAAGCTTCTCAGTAAGAAAAGGGAACCCATAAGATAAATAAACACTCAAGGTATTAGTTGGTGGATGGGAGGTCTCATCGTGAGACG
>ML805385.1:49026-75298 GCA_009831015.1 Picea engelmannii | reverse complement strand
AGAGCCCCCCATCGAGGTGACAGTGGGTGGGGAAGCTCCTGTTACGCCGGTTTCAAGCCCTGACTCAAGCCCTTGGACCTTTCCTACAAACCGTGCGATAACAAGACACAAAGAAAGGAGAGCCTAATAATGTTAAAGGGAATGTGCAATTTTGGCTTAGACCTTTCAAAATCAGAATGAAGTCAGTCAATGATGCCTACTATTTATCCACGTTGGAAGGAAGAAAACGTCCATTACCAGTTAGTGGACGCCTCCTTAAACCCCATCATGGGGCAAAGACTTGACTTCACAGGTAAGTTAGATTAGGTAGGCATTTGCATCCATTGTATATACCATCTGCATATCATGCTAGTATAATAGTATTCTTTCATTATGTATATATGCATGATTATATTCTATATTAGAGATGCTTTTTATTTTATTATATCATATATGAGCAAGGGGTGATATCACCACCCTAAGGATTACTGATGCATTTTGTTGAGATCTAGCGCGCACAGGTCATACCAGAGATGTTGAGGTTCTCATGCTCTCTACGGTGAGCACATGTACCCGAGTTGGAGTCAGATGTTATCCCCTACCCTAGGGATAACAAAGGAGATCGTGTCTCGAGGCCCACAGGTCCTAGACATGGAGTGTAAAGAGTCGGATAACTTGAGCATGGCCCCGGAGGGCCCCTCTTTTCTTCAGTGCAACCCATTTTTCAGCAGCAGCAATATCCATCCCACCAGCCTGGTCCTGAAGTGGCAGTAAGTCTTGCTCCATGAGGTAATGAGTCTCAGTATCATGGTATGTGTCACTCTGATTGTTGAAGCACTTGAATATGTTGCATTGAATTCTCCTTCATTTCATAACGTTTGGTTGGAAATTATGCTCTTTAACTTGTTCATACCTGGAAGGGTGATATGATGCCCTAGTAAGTTGATCTCCCTTTAGGATGGGTTGCCACTGGGTGGGTCTATGAAAGGTCATCGTCTGTTCCCTCCATACTTACCACTTTCCATCTTTATTCCTCTCATTTCCCCCCTACCTTTGTTCGGGCATTGGGATTTGCCACATTAGGAAGGGTTGTACCTTGCCTTGTGGGAAGAAGGGGCTAAAGGCCCAGAGGGTAAAAGTAGCTGGCAAGAGTTAAAAGCCAAAAATGAAACCTTTGAGATGCTTCGCTCAGGGATTCCCGAAAAAGCAATAAAAAGCTTCTCAGTAAGAAAAGGGAACCCATAAGATAAATAAACACTCAAGGTATTAGTTGGTAGATGGGCGGTCTCATCATGAGCGGACCTATTATGACCATGGGCATGTAGTGATATGACACTACCATCTATCTGGTCACCAAACCAGGGTAGTTGCTCTTGGTGGCATAGCCAAGAGAAAGGGGGTTTCATCACCTGCTAGCCTTCTCATCTCCGTGAAATGCTTGTGGATAACACTGTCACCTCTGTTCACCAAGCCAGGACAGTGTCCCTCAACTCTTCCCTTGAAGGATAAAAGCAAAAGATCAAAAGCAATGAAGCTAAGAATAAAAGGCGTTGAATGGGATAGGAAAAAATGGCATCTCTGACAAGGTGCAGCTCGCCCTCTACAAAGGCACCCACAAGTAAGATCTACATTTCCCTGTTATCACTGCACCCCATGCCCAAACACCTACCCCATGCCACCTCACACACTTACATGACCTAGATTGCTTCTCACTTGGTTAACACCCCAAACTTAAGGAGGATTAGCCCAATAGGACACCCTCAGACCTTCTCCAAACCTGACTTGTTAAATTGCATAACGTCTTTAAGCATTTGTCTTGGTAAAGGGGGGTTTGATGCACATGTTTGGGTAATTTAATTATTGGATGTGATTTACATGTTATAATCCCTGTGACTTATGAACTCCTGGAGGGCGTACTTGTTGTTGTTGCAGGACTTTTCCCAGTGGACAGGTACACATGGGGGAATGATTAGCTCGGACCTCCATGGGGCTAAAAGCCCACAGATGGATGTTGTAACCCCAGCTAGGGGCAAAAAGACATCAGAGACTTGCACGAGGAAGAAAGAAGGACGTTTCCCTTGGAGACACTATGGCAGACCTAGACCTAGGGAGATCTTGCTCTTCCACCTGGACGTTGACCTTTGAGAGCCCATGACATCACCATTATGACCCTGGACGTCATCCAGATCTAGGGTTTGCACATTGAGGGTAGTTGTGAGTTGGTTGGCATGTGTGGGCATCATCCAGGGCCTTTGGAGGCCAAACGTTTTGCATATGGAGCCCAACGTTCCACTTTAGGGGCTCAACGTCACCCTAGAAGGGCATGACGTCACACTTGGAGATGATTTTAGGGGTTAATTATTTTTATTTATGTAAAAACTGGATTTTGATGTAATTTGGCCAGGTCGACCTTTATTTGACCTAAAATTAATTAAAGGTCATTGGTTTTAAATTTTGTATAAATAGAGAGAAAGTACTCTCATTTTTTCATCATCACTCATCACACACTAAGTGTGGTCTGAAATTTGCGCCCTATTTGGGAGTTATTGGCTGAAATAGGGAGGCGCACTTGTCTTGGAGGCTAAAATTTGCAACTTAGATCATTTCTTGGTGAAGTTACTTGGCAATATAAGGTTTTATTGCTTGATTATTCTTGGTGAAGTAAGTAAATCTGCAATTCTTCATTTTATTGTGAATGTTATGGTATATTTGCTTATTCATGTAAAACATTATGAAATTGCTTGCTTGACAAACCCTAGGAGTAAAGGACTTAAGTTACTACTTCTTTGCTCTTCATTTGCTAGACTTTACTAAGGTGATTTAACTTAGATAAACTTCTAAAGCCCTAAATACTAGCACTTTAGAAGCCATTATCTAGTTATTGTTGCTCTTAATACCTTTCAATAGTCTAAGGAAGGAAGATTCGCTAGGGCCTAAATTGCTTACTCTCTAGTGAATTTGTCCTTAGGGTTTGGATGTTTGAGGCCTTGAAGTGCCAAAACCTCCTCCATCCACCTCTTCTCCTTAGACAAGTATAATCATTGTCGTTGCTACCTCCAAGTGAAAACCGTCACCTATTGACTTCATTACCGCATAAAGGCACTAGTTTACTCACTCTAGTGAATGATTGATCAAACAAACACTCAAACCTTCTTCCTTCAGGCTTTTGCTAACTCCTACTAACCCTAAGTCATACTAATTCATGCTAATTTGTTGCATACACCTACATAACTTGCACCTAACTCATTCAGAAATTGCTTGTGAGAATTGCCAAACAATATACTAGATAAATGCTAAGTTTATATGGTGTTTCCTTGCAATTTTGAGCACTAGAACTTGCTTTTGTTACAGAAGATTGCTACAGCCATCTAACTGCAGCAAATTCTCTGCATAATTTATATTTAAGGCTAGCCAGACATTGCCAAAATTGTTTGTAACAATTGATTATCATTATGCCTAGTTAAAGCTACATTTTCTTGTCTTTTTCAATCAATTTCAAGGCATATTTTTTGCAGCTGTTACAAAATACTTATTGTTGTTGTAAACTATTATATTGTTGCAATTTTATATCTGCTAGCTTAATTTTCGAAGGTTCATGGTCTTATGAAGCACTAACATCATTTTTTCACTTGAAAGTTGTAATGTCCCCCACCTCTTGATGAAGAGGGTTGGAGAGACTTAGTAGTCTAGTTGTCCCCACTAAAGTATAGTCTCATGCATTATGGGGAGAAAGTCAGCTAAAAGCCATCAGCTAAGCACAAGTTATATTATTAAGTTGACTTTGGAAAGAAAAGAGCACATGAGGGAAAGCTAGGAGTTAATCATAAGGGTTAACTAACTCAACAGAGAAATAGAATTGAAGTATAAAAGAAAGGAAGGGCGCACTTCTCATTCACCTTTGGATTATTATTGCATTTTTCTTTTGGGCTCTTGAGCACAAATAGTTTTGAGGGTTTTGAGAATACAAACCCTAGAGATCAACTCGGTGGTGAAAGATCCCACCTCACTTGATCCAAGCTTGGTCTCGGGGATGCAATACTCCACCCACACCATTCTACAGCAGCTACAAGTACCATCAATCATTCAAGGAAGAAGCAAGACGTAACCTTGGGGGTTTTTCAGCAAGAGGGGCACACCATTGAAGGAAGAAAGATTTGATCCAGAGGATAGAGGAGGTTTTTGGACTACTGGTCATCTAGGTTTTCTATGTAGGGCCTCAGCCATCATTCCTAGCATATTTGGAGAGAGGTTTACTTGCCATTTGATTTTTTGGAGCTTGGCAAGAGTTGGAGAGAAGGAGGGCACACTGTGGAAAGAGATCTAGTCAGTTTGGAGGGGCATATCTTCATCTTTCATCTAGAGACTTCACCAGGGAGTTTGTCTAGCCTCGATCTACATTTCCAGCCAGTTTCATAGCATTTGGAGGCTCCTAGCCAGGAGGCCAAATTATTGGGTCTCTACAGTCTTTAGGAAGGCGCAGTTCAGTTTGGGGATCCAGTCATTTGAGGAGCAAATCTTTATATTTCAGTCTGAGACTTCAGGAGGGGGTTTGCTTTGCCCCAATCTATCATTCCATACAGTTTCAGCGCTTTTGGAGACTTCCAGCAGCAGGGCCGAATTATTGGGTTTCTACAGCCAGCCAGGAGGGCGCAACTTCAGCCAGGGGGATTTGGACTTGGACCTTGGAGGGAAAGAAGTTAATCTTGTATTGTTCTTCAGCTTATTATCTAGCCTTGGGAGGCTTGTATCTTCAGTCTTTAGCATTTTGTAGCATCTCTTATTCCAGCTAGAAGGTTTATTTGATATTCTTCCAGATCTGCAGATCTATTGTACCAGGTTCTCTATATTATCTAAATAAAGGTCAGATTTGTGTTATTTGGTTCCATAACTGGTGTCTCTTGTTATATCTTGTACTTCTTTATGATGCATCTTCAGATCTATGTTCATATGCTTTGATAATCAAATATCTATAAACCCTAAACGCAACTTCATGAGCAAACCTGCACACATAAACCCAAACAACAGTAGACAGTGAACAGTTAGTGTTTCCAGCGAAAAAATTGGCTTGGGAACATTACAAAAGATGCTATATTTTCTTTGTTGTCTTGTTCTGGGCAGGTACACTCCATTTTTACTATTGCTTCATCCCTTAAATACCTAAAGAACCTTTTGACTTGAGTGACCATTGAGAGGGGGATTTTCTTGCATCCTTGCCTTAGTTGTCAGCCCTTTAGGTCATTGGGGACGTCTCCCCTAGGGTAATCTTGATATACTCCTAAACAGAAAGGGGTTTCCTATTAAGGTGGCAGTGATAGATCACCCCCTATTACGCCAATCTTACATCACTTTCCTTGGGCTTTGGGCAAGTACAGATTGTGCGATAACAGTGTCCAACTGTTAGAGGGTAGTGACTTTTGTTGCAACAACTTACATTAATGATGGTTTCTTGGAATTTTGGGAGGGAAAAATACAAATAATCAGCAATAACCTTCATTCAGTGACAACAACATGCATTATTGCACAATTACGAGTGGTGACCCGCCAAAATTAGACAATAGCCAAAAATCGGACTGTGACCTGTATATTTTGTTGAGATTAGACTGTCAATTACTAGAATTAGATTGTGCCCTAACAAATTGGATTGTGGCCTACTAGGATTGGACTTCAGCCACATATATTTTCAAGATTGAACTGTGTTCAATATATTTTTGGGGGATTAGAATGAGAAATGCATATTTTGTTGTGTTAGGCAATGGCTTGCATATATTGTTAGGATTAGAATGCAACCTACATATTTTGGTGCAATTACCACCTCTCTATTTTGGTGGCATTTTTTGTTGTCTGCATCTGGCAAGCAACCTAAACTGAAAGGATAGAGTTATATCACATTTCAATATGTTTATCTTTATCATTTTTAGGATTGATATGATTTCTCTCACGTATGACCTATGACTTAAATTATAATACATGGCTAAAATGGTCTTATTTTCTATCCATTTCTAGGTCCTTGTCCTTGTGATTTTATAGAGTTATTTATGATAATGGTACATGTGGCTTATTTATTAGATACATGATATAGATGTAGCAATTTTGAATATTGCGTGCACATTTCCAATGTGGTAGGACTATGGCAATGCATTATGTTGACCGATATTATGGACATGGAATGATCATAGTGGGGGTCCATACTGGTCACATGGACGCCTAGTTTGTGGGAGAGGCAACTACCTGGTTATGTGAATTAATTCCACCATTATCGTTCTAGCCATTTGCCTAGAGTCTTATGTATATATTTCATTATTGCATTACTCATTTTGACTTGTATACTAAAGTAGATAAATACCTTCAGAGAGGAGTCATGTTTATCATCACGACCTACATTTCTTACCCTATGGGTTAAGGGGATTCAAGCTACTAGAGTCTAGGATAGTCATCTAATGCCTGTAGCTATACAGGAAGGAATGGCACCACTTGCAAGCTGTCTTTAATTATTAAGGGGATATGGGAAGGAATGGCATCACTTGCAAACTATCTTTACTTTTTAAGGGGATAGAGGCGACCATGTGGCACTGCACATGCAATCTATATTATGTATATCTTTGATTACTGCATTACCCATTTGACTTATATACCAAGGTAGAGAAATGCCTTGAGAAAGGAGGTTTGTTTATCAACACAATCTAAATTTCTTACCCTATGTGGTAAAGGGCTCCAAGCTCCTAGGATAGTCATCTTATGCCTAATATGGGAAGGAATGGCAACACTGGCAAGCTATTTTTAGTTATTTAGGGGATAGAGCCTAGAGGTGACCATGTGGCATTGAGCATTAGAGGAAGAACTCCATGAGAAATTCGGCTAGCTATGTGGTTTTTCGGTTTCCTACACTGCATGGACAATACTGGACTTGATCATCACATACCGTTAGTGCTTGAGAAGGTCTACTACCACACTCACTATGTCACACACAGTTTCTTGCCTGTATGCGTTTCAACCTTCAGGTCAATGTAGGTGGTCCATAAGACAACAAGCTGTCTTGCCTTCCATTTTATTCAAGGACTCGTTTTGACCATTATGAGTAGGGAAAACATTCCCTGCCCTTGTTTATATTGATGCAAAATTGCCAAAAATGTAGTGACTATATGTATTTGATAAATTTATCAGTCATTACTCATTATAAATTCCAACCAGCAGTTCTGAACCCAAATTCCACTGCCATTTTAATTACATTTAGTTCATTTTTTCGAAGATGACCATTGCCAAACAGTGCAACAATTTCGAATTCTATAAACTCATTTCAGTTGCAAATACCATAGGCTCAGCAGACCAACTAGACCTACATGGCAAGACGGAACCTTGGCTTCTTAACACAATGTGGGGACTTGGAAGCTTGAACTTACCATAGTTCTCCTTCTCACTATTTGGTTTTGGGATTCAGAGATAACATTCAATGGACACTTTTTTTACTTTTCGGGTTTTGGGGATTCCATGACAACATTTGATGAGCATTCCTTATCTTCTGGGAGTTTTGGACTTCACAGCAAACAGTCACTCATGAACCCTGCGAATTAAGAACAAATACTGAATTGAGGGAAAAAACAAGGAAAAAATGTGTACCTGTAACCTCAGTTGAGCAAACCTTTTGGCTTCCTCTAAAACAATATCTCGATCCCACCCTTCGTCTAGGAACTTGATCCAGGAAGGATCAGGCTCCAGGGACTTCCCGTAGAGAATCTCTGTACCAACTGATAAAACAACTATTGCAGGTGTCAGCAATGGGACTTGTCGTTTAAGTTCACTATATCTTTGAGGAGAACGACCTGTTGAATAAACCAGAGTTGAATTATGTGCATATTCAGCAGCCCACAAGCTGTTGAAATTCAGGAGTGATTGGTGTGATGGGTCATCGTGGTCCACCTGTATATTACACAATCCAATAAATCACTTTCTTCATATTTCAATCACTTCACGCTTTATCGAGATTAATGCTCTATTGAAAGACCATATGCATACTAGCCATTTACAAGATTTACATATCCATGTACATGGAAGGTATACCATTGTTAAATCCAAGTCAGACACAATCATAAGATCTGGATCATCTTTGGCTCTCATGCTGATGGACTCGGCTTGCTGCTGCATTGTCGCTCTGCAAATAGTGTTGACTGATGTGCAAATTTGAATACTCTTCTGGAGATATTTTCTTCTGTTTGCAAACTGAAGTGGCTTGAATAATTCAAGAATGCTCGAACAATCTCTGTGTGGGAGACGAAAGCAATTTGGGATTTCGAGCGAGGACGGAGCAAGGAGCTTTGGCATCAGCATTTTTTGGAATATTATCCTATAAAGAATATAGAGGCGACCCTTTCATCGGTGGAAATAATGCATAAATAAGAACAAAATAAATATGCTCGTGTATATCCCCGTTAATCTCACCACGGCCCATGTTCACTTGGATTTATGAAGGGTTTAATAGACTAAGGGTTAACATGGATGTATCTTATTATAACAATTATATGGTCTAGATTCTATAGGAACAAGGGTTGTATAAAGGTGTCGAGCTCATATAATTTTTAGTCCATGAAAGAAGATAAYATTGAAATCCGTGGTCAAAATGCGAACTTAATTTTAAGTTTTTATATTTTGTTTTAATAAAGAAAAATGCGAACTTAATTTTAAGTTTTTATATTTTGTTTTAATAAGGAAATTAGTTTTTAAATACAAATTRTTTTTTTCCAACATTATGGTAGGGTAGTAAGGATGTGAYTATCTAAATCCAGTTATTTAAGTATGAAAAAATTAAAAATATTATTAATAAAAAATGTGTGGATGATGGTGGAGAATGAGTGTGAAARTTGGTATTTATKYCTTTCGTATCTAACACACTTTGYATTGAATGTTTAARCATCTTYYTCAATGTTTTTGGTTGGTCTYTTYGTTTTCAAGTTAAGAAAGTAGYGGTGTTTCATCARCRAGGTGGYACTAGGTCAATAAARGATATGACATCAAAAATAAAATAATTATTAATAAAAAATTGTGAAGGGTRGCARAGAATGAGTGTGGATGTGGGCATTTACTCMTTCCCTCCCTGAGACACCTTGCATTGAATGTAGAAGCATCCTCCTCCTCARTGTCCTTTGTTGGTCCCTTCATTTTCAAGTTAAGAAYRCAGYGGTACTTCATCAGCTAGGTGGCACTAGGTCAACAAGGGACATGACAACCTATGACACTTGTTTTGAGGATTTTGAGGCTAAGTTGTAAGTGGATTAAAGGAAAGGTGGCTTGAGCAAAAGGCGATAGACTTTGAGGAACGTGATTCCTCATCCGAAGGAAAAGAAATGGTGAAGTAAATGCACATGTGTCTGTCATAGGGGAGTAAATGGGAGAGAGTAAAGTCCATTGTTGGGTATAGCAAAATAGCCTCTAGATCCAAAACCTACCTAGGGGAGATGATTATAAATTATAAAGGCTAAGACTCATGTTTGGGTTGGTTGTTATGGTTATGATTATTTCTAACGCCCCAATTTCACTTCGACAACTAAATTGTGTTATGATCTATTTTGTATTTATTTTGTTTATTATATGTTGAACTATGTTAAAATGATGAAACTATATTATACAGACATGTGGACCTACCTATATGTAGAAGTTATGTATAATTTATTGTTTATGTTATTAATGATGGTTGTTGTGTGATTTACTCTTAACATGCAAATTTAAATGAAAGATTATGGTACATAAATACCAATCTAAATTATATATTAAGATGAATCAATAAGTACTATACACATTGTGTTAAAGCACTATTTTGAAAACTAAAGTCTTGAGGGTCATAGTCATCCTCTAAATTGTTATTAATATAAACATAAAAATTTTAGTTTCCCTACATAAATGAAAGAAATTAAAACAAAATTTTAAATCTATATAGAAAATTATTAAAAACAAAACATTTTATTCTAGAGAAAGGTATGAAATTTGAAAAAAAAAATTGTGCAATAAATAATTTGAAACTTGATTTCATAATGATCAAAAACAAGTTAATAAAGGAACACGTACATAAACCAATGGAAATTACCGAGAAGCTTGAAAAAGATTAAGGCATAATTAAAAATCCTTAAATGTTTATGAAAGGAGAACATGTTAACTTGTAAAAATAAGAAAAAAAAAATTAGAAATCAGAGAAAGAAAAAAAAAATATTTTTATTATTATCATATATAAATAAATATACTAGAATTTTTAGGAGATTCTCTTTATATATATCTTTAAAAAGAATATATATATATATATATATATATATATATATATATAAACATGTTTCTATTGTTTTATATTATATTAAAAAAGATGTTTTACAACATTACTTGAAGGGGACTTGTTTTAAAGAAAACCAAGTCCTCATCCAACAGAGTATCTTTAGAGTTTTCAAACCATCCATTATTAATTTTATTTCAACACAGGAAAACCAAAAGGGTATAGACCATGCTAAATGCCTATAATTGTCTATTATATTAAAATAACACAAAAGAAAATAGAAGCAGACCATAAAATCAAACATTTGGAGAGGAAGCATTCTCCTCCTCTACCACCTTCAAAATCAATTTGGTATCCTTATCTTCCTCCCGGGAAACCTCTGTAGACTAAGGATCTTCATCAAGCACAATTGGGTTGGCCTGGGTCCCTATTGTACTAGTTGAACCCTCCATCTGTTTCCCCTTTCCTAGACCCTCTACCACCTATGAAAATGAGATCTTGATACCAAAAACAGCTCTACACATAGTTGTTGGCACCCAAAGTTTTGGGTAACTTTGCGCATGTGCACAGATCAGTCGTGCATGCACTTCAGTTTTGAGTGCACATCAACAGTTGTGCAACGAATGGAATAAGGTGCATACACAAATCAAATGTCTATAATGTGCACTAAAAGATCAAAAAGATATTGCATGCACGTCGAGTTGGAAGAAGATCTCTAGGAATATTTCTAAATAATGAACCTAGACAACACGGGAGATCGTGGGGCAGATGATGGATGAGATGGCAAGTTCATTAGGACTGCCAGGTTCCAAAGAGGCTACGTTGGTTGCATGTGGGTGGCAAAAACGTGCGGAACCGGTGATCACTAGAGCGAGTGGAGTAGAGATGAAAGAGACAGAGCGCTAGAGCGAAGAAGAGAAGGAAAAGTAGCAACGAAGAAACAAAAGAGAGAGTTTGAGCTCTACAATAGAAGAGAAGTCAGTCTGAGTTTTGCATGAATGATGTTAGGAGTCTTTGTAACAGTTTTGTATGTGGTTGGAACAGTCCTGTAGAGAGTCTGTAATGGAGTCAGTCTAGTAGCATGTGCATAATCTAAACAGAGAGCGCATAGAGCATTGTAATGCATAACTTGTAGAATGTATCAAAGCACATGGCATTATTCCTATTACTTTGTGAGTTTGTTGATGTATGTGTTCCACCATTTAATGGAGATGATATAAAGATGTAGTTCTCTCTGTCTATGCCTGTGTTTATTCTGACTTTCATGGATGAATGTGTAAATGGTGTATGTTGTTAGTCTGTTAATGAACTGTGATGGAATGTATGAATGCTAGCCTGAGTGGCTTCTTTGTATGCTTATCCCTTCATCCCCAACACAAGACCAGACGATCTCTATGATTCTCATGGCGTCTCAGGTGGGACCTTCTTCGGTCCTAGACTGAAGATTGATATGTCGATGCATTGGGGTTTTGTTGGTCAACTTTGGATGAACCATAGGTCATCAACCCCCCAATTTTAGGAAGGATGCGCGTAAGCGAGCCAACGTTCCATTTTTTGGACCTAAAGGTTTTGTATTGCATGATGAAGGGAGAGAATGAGGTGGAGTCTGTGTCTGGAGGAAATACAAGATTGGTTAACTGTGAAGGAAGATGAGTTTTCCCGACAAGAAACTCAAGGTCTGATAACAAACATGGAACGTTGGAAGGATAAGTATATTTACATTGATTTGCATGAATTGTTCTTTGTTAAGTATCCATGTTTGTTGTATGAATGGTTGAAGAAGAAAATCACTACTAACACTGCTTTAAGACCCCAAGAACCATTGGTCTAGAACCAAACTACAGTTGATAGGCTGAAGGCATTGGATAACAAGTGGTCTCAAGCAATCGACTTCTAGTTTTCCTGAGTGAAGGATGGCTACATTATTGAGTTTGTTGTAGAATACAATGATTCTTTCAGCGAGGCTAAAAGAAAGTTTGTTGAAGGTCCTCGAAAAACACTACTAGAAGAAATATTGTTGTGGATCAAGATGTTTCTTGTTGAGAAAGGATTGATGCAAATTGATCCAGTTTGGATGGTTGAGTAGACCCCTTAGTGTTAGGGGGGATGAAAAAAAAGGGGGAAAGAGAGAGAGGAGATGGATCCGTTGAGAGGATCCAGAATATGTTGAGATGAGGTGAGGGAAAGAATGGTCCCAGAAGAGCAAGGAGAGAAAAAGTCGAAATATACGCAAGAAGAGTTGAGCTAAAGAGGAAAGAAGAACAGAGGAGTAGAAAGAAGGTAGCAAGGGGTGAGAGATGAGGGGTCAAAACCAAAATGAAGAGGAAGGAGATCGCACCAGGAGGAAGTGCATGAGAGAGTGTTGTGCTAGAGAGAAGCGCAGACAAAGATAGGTCGTTGAAGAGGCACATCTTCAGGATTAGGGTATCCAATGAAGATACCAGAAATAATGGTATTAGGCTCAGAGAGAAGATGAAGTTTGACCCCCTTGGTTGTTGAGAGATGCCACAACCTCAGAGGAAGATGAGGCTCAGAGTAGAGGTGTTGAAGTAGGTGAGGATGGTGGAGAGCCCCTACGAGAAGAGGATGAAGATTTAACTATAGAGGATAGTCTTGCACGGTTGCAGGTAGGAAACTCTTGGGGTTCCCTCACAAGAAATGATGAGAGAAGATGGAGGTACCCCATCTTTGAACCACTCCCCTTGCAAATTTGTAATCAAGAAGAAAGAATAGCAGACAATGCGGTGATAGAAGTAGAAGGAAGAGTAGAGGATACGAGTGAAGAAGAAGACGAAGTCGACAATACTTCTCAAGGAAGAGTATCAATACTTATATCCCCAACAGTGAACAGTCAGTCGGGAGGACACATTCCTAGATTGAGATGGAAGATCAAGATACAACATTAAGGCTATATGTGTTCCATGGGATGTGTAAGGACGATGCAAAGCAACATTGGTTCATGTGTGAAGTTATATGGTCTGTGAAGAGGATCACAGACGAAACATCAAAGATTGCGCAATTGGAGACCACTTTTAGGCATAGAGCCCTAACATGGTACATGAAGTACAAGGCAATTGCGTCAGCAAGATAGATGAGGTCCTTGACAAAAATTAAGAGAGATTTTCTTAAGGAGTTTCAGAAGCCAAAGTTAGAATTGCAATGCATTACTGAAATCAAGGAGATCAAGCGGAAAATGAGAGAGATTATGTGGGATTATGACCAATGGTTCAAGATATTGTTAGATAGGCTAACATTTCATATCCAATATGTGAAACACATGGAGTGGTTCATCGCAGGACTGCTTCCCCATATCTGAGTTCCAATCATCTAGAAGAAGGTGACTACTCAGGCATAAGCAGTGGAGATTGCAATGTTCCTGGAAGCTATGCCAGGAGGAGGAGAGACATCAACAGAATTTGCACAAGTGCAATCCCAACTTGCAAATATGACAATGCAGTTGCAATATATGGAAAAGACAAAGGTGGTGCGCGAACACATGTGGTGTACCATGTATCGGTCAGAAGGTCACCGCAGGGATGAATGTCCTACATTGGGAAATTATTTGGCAACAAGTCCACCGAATCCATTTCTGATTGGGCCTTAGACTAAGTGGTGTGAGATTTGCAGACAGTGGGGACATATCCCACCTCACTGCCCAACACTAGAGAAATACCAGAAAACTCACTATAGTCCATTTTATGAGTTATGAAAATCCATGGGGCACAATGTGAAGAACTTTTGGTCACTTTAGTTGATGCAAGAACACACCCATGATGTCTTTCGTGCTCGGGAAGAGAAGAAAGGTGGTGACTATCGGGGCATAGAAAGAGGTGGATACCAAGGAGGTCCCAGAGATGGATATGGACGCGGCCGAGGACGAGGATATGGAGGAGATGGAGGAAGACCACCCACTTGCTTAAATTGTGGCAAGATGGGCCACGTGTCAAGATTTAGTACCAAATGGCGTGCTCTCTGTGGATACTACTATAGTACCGAGCATGCCACGAAGGATTGTCCCATCTTGTTGAAAAAGTGGGAAGAGAAGAAGACACACTACAACATGGTAACTATAGAACCGTGCACGAACCAAAAGAAGGATGAGGAAGCTGATGTGTGGATTTAACCCGAGGCATAGACAATATGGGAATGGACTTAGAGCGTGGAGACATCTCAGGCCAGAGAACAAAGGGAAATATTAGAAAGGCAGTGCAAGCTCCTCCTAAGTTTGATGTTGCATAAAAAAAGTAGTTTTTGCGCAATGCACAAAGGGCTCCGGAAGAAGAGAGAGCACGTGAAGAGTTGTAGTGTGCGACAGAAAGGTCGCTAGAAGAATCCTAGGTACGTGAGGAAGTACAATGCACCACCCAGAGATCGTTGAAATAATCCCAAACACAAGAAGAATTGCAGCACGCCACACAAAAGTCTTTGGAGGAAGCTCATGTGCGCGAGGAGATATAGAGTGTGATGCAGAGGTCACTGGAAGAATCCCACGGGAAATAAGAAGTGTGATGGGATGAATAAAAGACAATATAGGAGCATGTACGCGAATACTTGAAGAGCACGACATGAGAAGAAGCACTGTACGACATTGGTCATGAAGAGCAAGTTGAAGATCAAGTATGTAAATTCTTGCACCGTTGTTTAAAGTTGTTAAGTGATCTTGATGTTGGGAGAAAGTTGACGCAAATGTTAACAAATTGTATGGGGGAAGAAGGAACAACTATAGCAATATATTCCCCTCTACTAGAAATGGATGTGCGCTAGGTCAGTAAGCAAAAGCACGCAGGAAGAGAGATAAAAATGACAACTGAACTCGGAAGTTATGAGATGAATGGAGTCATGTTGGATTTGGGATCCTATGTGAACATCTTGCCAAAGAAATTATAGGAGTTGATGGGTAGATTGAACTTGGTATGGTCCCATATTCAACTCAGGCTAGCTAATCAATATATAATCTATCTTATAGGTTGGTTGGAATAGGTCAAAGTGAATATTGAAGGGGTGAAGACTAAGGTAGATTTTGAGGTGATTGAGATCGTGGATGACTCATATCCCTACCCTACACTACTTGGTATTGATTGGGAATTTGAAAATAATGCAATGTTGAATTTGAAGAAGAGGTAGATGTCATTTTACACTGACACCTTGTGCGTGATCGCACCATTATATCTGAATGAAGGTGACAAATATAACGAGCCTGTGAATGAGGATGTGTAGAGCTCTATTATTGAAAACATCTATCAAA
This sequence comes from Picea engelmannii, assembly GCA_009831015.1. Taxonomy (NCBI): domain Eukaryota; kingdom Viridiplantae; phylum Streptophyta; class Pinopsida; order Pinales; family Pinaceae; genus Picea; species Picea engelmannii. The sequence continues at coordinate 59,825 of ML805385.1, read as the reverse complement.
TCACATGGCATAGAGAGGATTACATCAATCACACGACGGATGGGGAACTAAGATAGAGAAGTGTGAATTCCTATGATACTGATTCAAAAAATGCTATGGAGAGGTGGCAACATAAGTTGTATGACGTCTCTACTAGGAGATGTACATGGATTACAAAAGTAGTACACTGGATTGGCTCTAAATTATGTGATGCACCGATATTTGATGGAATCGATGCGGTGGATACCTTCTTGGCACAAATGGAGAAAGCGATCCTAAAGGAGCGAAGGGTACATGACATGGACACAGTAGTACAAGGGACACCTACACGCCAATGGGTGGCACAACACACAAACATACATGACTAGGCGCAGATGGTTGAATTCATAAAGGTCAAATTCCAACCCATTTCTGACTTTGAATTGGCCAATAAGTATAAGGGTATTGAATATCCTTATGAACATATTTCTTACTGTGAACAACATTGGATGACCAAGAACATCCCTCGCACACAATGGGTCCATCGGTTTTTACACACAATGGACATGGTCCCTAAGAGTTGGTGCATTCAAAAAGAACTCAGGAGGAAAACAGTGGAATGGGGTGGTGTAAGTGCACAATTTTGTATGATGTTAAGCTTCATGGTCAAAGCCCCCTCACATAAAGAGGCTCTCCTACAAATAAAATTCTTCATCTTCCACTGTCAATTGAAGGATTCCACGTCTAAGGTTTTCTGCACCTATCACCATTTGTTGGAAAAATTGAAAGAGGCGATACATTGTTGGAAGATTGAATGTGATGATATCAATGAAGATGGCCCAAGGGGAATAGAGATCAAATAAATCGAGGGAAAGTGTGTGATGGCAAGGAAGGTCTCATAGATGGTTGTGCAAGACTATGGTTAGCCGATTAAGACAAAGAAACATAATGTTAGCACTGAAGAAGCACCAAAGATGGCCATCTTCGAGGATTATTGGGATAACGATATCGTAACCCAGATGGTAGGTTCATTGAAGGAATATGAGGATATGTTTCCTTGAAGCTTCTTAGAAATGAATGGAATCATCAGATCCCTTGGGGCCATTAAAATTCAGTTGAATATAGATGTTAAACCAGTGAAAAGAAGGCCCTATTGCTTGAACCCCAAGTATAAGGAAAAAATGCACAAGGAGTTGGATCAGATGTCAGATTCTAGAATCATTGTTCCCATAAAAGAGTCATAATGGATTAGTACAATGGTGGTGTAGCCAAATAAGACAGGGGACAATAGAATTTCCATTGACCTATGCATTCTTGATGCGATCTGTGTACATGATCCATTCATTACTCCCTTTATTGATGAGGTTATGGAAAATGTAGATGGACGAGAGGCATACTCCTTCACATATAGGTTCTCAAGATATCATTAATTCTATATTCTTGAAGAAGATCAGTCCAAGACCACATTTGTGACAGAATAGGGCTTCTTTGCTTACATGGTGATGCCCTTTGGGCTAAAGACTGCACCCGCGGTATTTTCCAGGATCGTGGTCGCAACATTCAAAGACTTTATTCACGAGTTCCTAGAAGTTTACCTAGATGACTAGACGATGTTCAACTTGTTAAAAGAGCACATGCAAGCCCTTCGATTAATGTTGGACATATGTCGCCAGCTCCATATTTCCTTAAATTTGAAAAAATGCATCTTTTGTACACCATTTGGAACACTATTGGGGCATGTTGTATGCAAGGATGGACTGTTGGTGGACCAAGGAATTTTTTTTGTGATATTGGATATGGTGGTTCCCACTTATGTCAGAGAATTGCATGTAACCTTGGATCACATGAGATATTACAAGAGGTTTATTCAGAGTTAGTGCGAAGATTGTTGCATCGCTGGAGAAACTACTATGTAAGGATACAAAGTTCCTTTGGACATGGGAATGTCAGGCAGCCTTGGATACCCTAAAGGAGAAGTTGGTCACTATGTCGATATTGGTCTTTTCATAGTGGTCCAATATTTTCCATGTTCATGTGGATGCCTCCTTCATTGTGCTAGGAGAAATCCTTGTGCAGTCTGACGATGGAAATATTGATCATCCATTTTACTTTGCCAGTCACAAGATCTCTAATTTTGAGAAGAAGTGCGAGGGCCTAACTATGGTGTATGTCGTGTAGAAATTTCGATACTATTTGCTTGGAACCCCCTTCAAATTTTTTACTGACCATTCGATGCTCAAATATTTGGTCAACAAGCTAGTGTTGGAGGGGAGAATATGTCGATGGTTGTTTCTCTTCCAAGAGTTTGAATTTGAAGTAGTTATCAAACTGGGAAAATATAATGTAGGACCAGACCACCTGTCAAGGATCAAGTCCGTCGAAGCAGGTCGTATCCTAGATAATGACCTCCAGGATGCACAACTATTTCGAGTAGAGGTGGTTCACAATCAACTGGTCGATATCGCTTAATTTCTCACCTTAGAAAAAGCATCGACAGAGTATAACCAAGCCCAACGTCACTAATCATTCATTGGTAGTGTTGACTATCAATTAATTTCTAGATAGTTATACAAGTTGGGGGGCGATGGAATTTTGCGCAGGTGTGTCTTAGATCATGAATGAGACACGATCTTGTAATAAGCACATGAGGGCATTGCAAGAGGTCACAACACTGACAAAGCCATGATGCATAAGGTGTTGCACACAGGCTTATGGTGGTCGTCATTGTTTGCGGATGCTAAGGAATATAGTAAATGGTGTGATGTATGTCAACGCATCGAAAAACCCTGTCATAGAGATGAATAGTCTTTGTTTCCCATTAAAACATTGGAGCCATTTGAAACATGGGCCATCAACTTCGTAGGACCCATCAATCCCCCGACGTGTCACACAAGTGTGTGCTACATCATCACAACCACAGAGTATTTGACCCAATGGTCTGAAGCAGTGCCTATCAAGGATTGTACTGCAAAAATGGTTGAGCGGTTCATCTTTAATAATGTGATTACTCGATTTGGGTGCTCAAAAGTGTTGATGAGTGATTAAGGAACGCACTTTTTGAATGATACTATCCATGAGATCACCTAGGAGTTCATGATTCATCACCATAAGAGCACCCCCTATCATCCATAAGCTAATGGTATGGTCAAAGCATTCAATAAGATATTAGAACATGCCCTAACCAAAGATTGTAATGTGCAACGTGATGACTAGGATCAACGTATTCCAACAGTACTATGGGCATATAGAACAACTTGTAAAATCTTGATGAAGCGTATCCCCTTCAGGCTAGTCTACAAAAAACAGGTCATCATGCCACTAGAGTTTATTGTTCCCAGTCTACACATTTCCATAGCCACCCAGATGTCATATGATCACTCACTTCAACAATAGTTAGATGAGCTAATGGAGTTGGAAGAGGATCGTTTGGTGGCGAGATTTAGCCAAGTGGTCAAGAAGGAGAGACAAAAATGATGGCATGACCGCAACATTCGCCACAAAATTTTACATACGGGTTCTCTCATGTTTTTACACGATAACATTTTTTTCAACTGACAAGTTACACATGCACTGGTTCGATCCATTTCGCCTAGCCTACATCAGTGAGGTCAACGCGGAAAAGTTGGCCACATTACAAGGGTGAGGTCAACGCGGAAAAGTTGGCCACATTACAAGGGACTTGTCAATGGCAGTCGATTGAAGGTGTATTATGGCCCACAAGGGTCAAATGCAACTTAAAAGCATCAATAAAGGTATAAGTTGGTGTAGCCTAGGCATAGGGTAGTGTCTGAAGTAGATAGGTAGGTACACAATCGACATAATTCAATTTTTTCAACAACATAGGACATGTTTTAGTCACACAGGTGGATCAGACAGGTCCACAAATTCCCAAGATTTCCATTCGCGAGTGAAGTTATTATCCGCGTACAATTACTAGCTCTGATAGAGGGCTCACACGAGAACAACACGAGCTACATGGCGCTACACAAAAATGAAAGGTCAAGCAATCCAATTCATCCAGATCATACAAGGTCTATGTACATAATCAATTTTGACTCCACATTTCCAAACGCACATAGCTAGTATGACATATTGATATCATTATCAACCACCTCATGGGAATCCATCGTGGGTCGATATTTCTCTTTCGACCACTCACAATTCTCTAACACATTTTCCCGGTTGTCATCCTAACTATTTATACACCCTCATTGCCTTAGTTCCATCAGAGGCTCCTCCATGCCTCAACAATTAACGTCCCCATCAATTGGTGGGTGAGCAGTGTCAGCAGTGCTTTCACCAATAGTTCTAGTTGCGACCCGAATTCTAGTTCCCCAACCAATTCTCCACATCATGACCATTTCCAGTAGACGCTCAGTTGCCTACAACTCTCCGCCCAAGCAGGCAGTCAAGGATCCAACAATTTATTTCTCTTGGTGATTGATGATTCAAGTGAAACTATTGGGTCGGGGCCCCAAACTTTTATTCACCACTAATGCATAGTCGGTCGCCACATAGTTTCTTGAATTATGCTTTGAAGCTGCGATAGTACACCAAATCTCTTAGCTTGGAGTTGGTGAGCCTGTCGCAGTGGTTGATCACCTTTGTTGAGGTAAACAACCTAATTCTACGAGTTTCCCCCTCCATCGGTTAAAGCGGTCTGTTTCTTCCATCATATATATCTAGTTGAATGAGACATGAGGATGACAACGGTCTCAGCTAATGGAATATTCACTCTAGGCCCACTTCTTGTAGGTCACCGAGTGAACAAACCAAGTTCTATCTCTAGGGTTTGGCCTGGTTCAAGCTCGACTTTCTGGATGACATGTTGCAAAATATTGCTTAGTCACCCATCTAGAAAGAGCTTGAAAACAGATATTTTGAGAGCCTAGACGAATGATTCTCAAATCCATCTCTTACCTTAGGGACTGATCAACTCATTCCCATATCTATGTTTGGCTACAACTACAACCTAGACAGATGATTTTCTCTTACTCAAACCTGGTTGCAACCATAGCTTGGTTTGATGCTTTGGTCAGATCACATTGATGATTTGATCTTTACTCAAATTCATGTATGGACATCATAGTCATTCCACCCTGGTATAGTTTCAACTACCTTAGAACTCCCACCATGAAAAATGCATAGGCTCGAGGACTAGCTAAGTAATAGTGTTGAGGGGCTATTGGAACCCAAATTTTTGGGTAAGTTTACATGTGCTCACAAAGAATTTGTGCGTGCACTTCAATTTTGCACACACATCAGTTGTTGCACGATGGATGGAATAAGGTGTGTGCGTCGATCAAAGGTCTATAATGCACGATGAGTCAGAATAAGATCTCCGAGAATCTTCCCGAATAATGAACCTAAACAACATCATACATGGGAGATCGTGGGGTGGATGATGGATGAGCTAGAAAGTTTGTTAGGATTTCCACGCTCCAAAGAGGCTATGTGGGCTGCATGCGGGTGGAAAAATTGTGTGGAACTGGAAATCACAAGAGCGAGTGGAGGAAAGGTGAAAGAGACAAAGCGCCAAAGCAGAGAAGAGAAGGAAAAGTAGCAGTGAAGAAACATAAGAGAGAGTCTGAGGTCTGCAATAGAAGAGAAATGAGTTTGAGTTTTGTATGAACAATGTTATGAGTCTTTGTAATAGTTTTTTATGTGGTTGGAACAAACCTGTAGAGAGTCTATAATGGAGTCAATCTAGTACCATTTGCAGAATATAAATAGAGAGTGCATACTGCATTGTAATGCATACCTTGTAGAATGTATCATAGTGCAGAGCGATATTCTTATTGCATTGTGAGTCTATTGATGTATATGTTCTACCATTTAATGAAGATGATATAAAGATGTGGTTCTCTCTATCTATGGTTGTGTTTATTCTAAATTTCATGGATGAATGTGTAAATGGTGTATGTTGTTAGTATGTTAATGACCTATGATGGAATGTATGAATGCTATCCCGAGTGGCTTCTTTGTGTGCTTATCCCTTCATCCCCAACACAAGACCTACTGGTCTCTGTGATTTTCATGGCGTCTTAGGTGAGACCTTCTTTGGTCCTAGATTGAATATTGATATGTCGACACCTTGGGGTTTTGTTGGTCAACTCTGGATGAACCCTAGGTCATAAACCCCCTAGTGTTAGGAAGGATGTGTGTAAGTGAGCCAACAATAGCTTCAAATTTCCCTTCAAATATTCTAATAGTATGGAGTATCTCTTTGTTGCTCTTCCTTTTTTTTTCCAAGGCTTGGAATATTAGTGTATTCATCATCCAATAGGTTTGCATTATCCTAAATTACTTGGTATCTTGAGTCTTATAATGGATTAGGTCCTCGACCCATCCCTCAACTTCTTCCATAATTCTGACATTAGATGTCACCCGACGCTTGGCCCTAACCTCATCCGCCAACACCTCCATTTCCTACTTTGTTGATGTTGAGCATTTTGCTTCATAACTTTGTTAAGCCTCTTAGACATCTTTAGTTGAGAAATTCTCTATCCTAAAGGTTGAGGCATTTCCTTCTCCCCCCTAGGATTTGGACTTCCTTGCATTCCCACCTCTACCAAATCCCTTACCCAACCTAATTTGGAAAGACAAGCACAAATAGAACATGAGAGATAGGATGAAACACAATAGCACCACAAATAGGAACAAAAAAAAACCAATAGACAGGAGCCAAACGGGAATGGGCAACTCCCTCCACTCCTTCCCAGTCATGATTAACCCTCCCTTTGGTTCAGACACAAGGGCCTTGCCATCACACACCACACAAGCATAACACTAAGCACACAAAACATCAAAGAAGCTAAATAAGGCAAGTTACCTCCAACCCAAAGAACCAAGTTCCCTCTAGACTAGATAGGTTAGCTACCTTGCATATGACATTCTTCTTTAGAATAACCATGAACCCGATCAACCCAAAAAATAACATACCGCTTCCTGAACTGGCCATCATTTTGAGTTTCTCCCAGCTTCCCCTCAACATAAAATCATCACCTCGCATCTTCTCTATCTTCCCTCCACTCAAGGCACCATTTCTAAGCATTAAAGCATATGTTCGTTAAATGTACCGCTCTTGCGCACATCTATTAACCATCATCACTACAATACAAGATCTTGAGAGGGTTGTACCTCTCCCTATCACCTCCATAATCCTCCCCTCGTGGATGAATATTACCATATGTAACATCCCCAGTTTTAATCCTTGCAATTATAATGTAATTTTATAAATTTCATTTAGGCTGGTGAGTGGGTATGTTTGGGGAAAAAATCTCGTATTGATTAATATGGTCGGGGGAGAAATTGTATAGTATGTACATTTAATTTATTAATAAAAGTAGTAATCATTGGTTGTGATATGAGAGGGATGAAAATGATGGGGGGCTATGATTCCACAAGAGAGAGGGGTCCAAGGGGGAGTTATTCATGGGTATTAATCCAACCCACATTCCCAAATTATTATCATTATGTATAACCTTCTATTTTGCTATTGAGTGTTCCCAAAGCGAATCATTAATACCATGTAAGAGGGTGAGTGTGAGGAGTCACATCCCATAGTTATTGGGAGGATGGGATTGAAGTACACTCATCTTTGGAAATAGTGTGAGTCAAGCAAGCAAGGGAAAGAGAAGGAAATTTGTATGCAGAAAGTAGACAGTTTTTTTACAAGCAAATTTTGGGCAGCTTGAGGTAAGCGAAGTGTTGGTAAGAGCACTAGCCATGTTATTCTTGAAGACATCCATGGTTTGGCTGTATATTATGTGGAGAGAGAGGCATGTGTTCTTGTAAAACGAGATGTAAACTTGTAGTGCGTTTTATTATTGAGGAATTGGTTCAAGAGGCCTTGTGAAGGCTGTTGTGAGCATTCCCGAAGTAGATGAGAGTTCTTAAAGTCCTAGATAATATATTCCTGGCCAACCTAATGCATTGGAAGCCCTAATAAAAAATGGTATAGCTCGAGGGACTCTGAGAAGTGAAGGGGGTACATTCCTTGGGTTGTGCAGGTTGTGGGGAAGAGAGAGTTGGTGGATTGGAATTGTTGTAGGAGTAGAGCCTGGGTTTGGGGTTGTTGTGTGTGGAGAGTAGATAGCCAGAGAGATGAATCTCCTTGTGGACTCATAGCCTCGGCTCGGGGTTGGCCTGTTGTTGAGATTTGGAACAACGCCTATGGTTGGGAGGTTCATCATTCGTATGCAACCAATTGATTACATTTATAAACATATAAGTGTTATGTTGTTTTTATTATGATTATTTCACTGTGTAAATGAATACTTGAATGTTGTGTGTTTGTTGTATTCTTACTATATGTAGTCACATTTTTATATATTCTTTTAGATGCGTGGGAAAATCAACATGTTATTTGTTGTAATTTTATAGGTTTGTTTCCCCTTGGTTTATTTTATATGTATGGGGCATATTTAAATTTGTATTTAGTAGACAAGGTTGTTTTTGCACTGACGATACTCAACTTGGAGGTTGGGTACATTACAGATTCTAGCGTGGTGTTTGAATCGTCACACGTGTTGAGAACAAATGTCGCGTGCAATACAAAGTCGATTATGTGTGCGATGTGAATAATTATTGCACGCAGTATAAAGGATGTTGTGCGTGCACTTTGTCTGAGTGAGGACGTGATCTTCATGATCATTTGGAATGTTGTAGATGCATTTAATTACATGGTATCAAACAATAGTTAAATATGTGTATAATTCATAGTTGATAAGCTAAAGGAATTTAGTTAACTGAAAATTTTCAAATTTATGTGTATTTTCCACAAGTAATGTTCTTCGGTTAAGCTAGGGGAATGTTACACCATCTTTTACAAACATTGCATCATTTTTATTACATGGTGGAGTGGCATCCTGGTGCGACGTGTGTGCGTCCTTGGCCCCACCCATCGACACCCCATCCGGGTGAATAAATAAATAACTTATTTACTAAAAAATAAACAATAAACAATAAACTTAAATGTACATGAATTTATAAATAAACAAACGAAAAAGAAAATAAAAAATAAAAAGTATTGAAACGAGCATGAGGCTAAGTATGGTGTGCATGGAACCATGCATGTCCACCCAAAGGGGTGGCTATGGGTCACACCCATCACAACCAAAAATATCCAATGTGGGGGGGAAAGGGGGTGTGAGTTGCACACAACTGGCCCAAGCCACCCGCGCACAATAAAAACAACAACCAGTGAGGGGTAGGGCCAACCATGGTTGTGTAACTAGAGGGGTTGGCCATAGACTGCACCCATACGACCACAATTATGGGAACTCATCCATACAATAAAAGCCTACCCAATGCCTTAAAATAATAAAAAGTCAATGAATACAATCCACTTCGAGGGGGAAACCTCCTTTTACAATATATCTAGTTCAAAATAAATATATGAGATGAGATAAGATGATATATATATATATATATATATATATAGGAGCAAAAGGGTACAATTATAATGAAAGGGTGCAATGTAGGGTTCTAGCCGACATACAAATATAACACTAGAAATGTAATAATTCAATATCTAGGGCTTAATAAGGGGTTTTATACATAACATGGGGCTTTTTCTAGGGATTAACATGCCCCTCCCCTTCAAACAAGTGTCGTCCTTAACACTTGACAACCGCGGGTGTGCCTGCATGAAGAAATCATCTTCTCATGTTGCCTCTTCCATTCGTAGGTTCTTCCGTTTGACGAGGTACTTAGTAATTGCTTGATTTCACAACTTCTTAATCCATGTTTCAAGGATTGTTTTTGGTTCTAGTATGATTTTCCTTCTCCATTAATCTGTGATAAAATAGCTTGCACTGGGATCTTGTCATTGATTATATTCTTTAAGCAAGAAACATGGAAGATTGGATGTACACTTCATGGTCGCAAATTAATAGCATGGGAATGATCTTGAGCAGGTGGAAGACCCTTAGGCATCTATCCAAATACCTTGGAATGATTGTGGATAACTTTTTGGAGATCCATTGGAGTAGAGGCTATAGATGTTTGAACATCTAGTGAGCACAATTGTGCAATTACACCATGGTGTCCCTTTTTGAGTAATTTTGTCATGTCATTAGATCTTATCACTTTAAAGGGTTTCCCTTGGATACCTCCATCTGTAATCATTACTTGAAACTCTAGTGTTGGATATACAAAGCAATTGAGATCTTTTGCTAATCTGTAATTGATGAAGTTATGGGTACTACTAGAATCAATCAACATTGTCACCTTTTTCTCTTTGATATATCCTTCTATATTGAGGGTTTGTGGAGCATTGATGTTGGCCAATGCATGCCAATATATCGTTGGAGTAGTCTCTTCTAGCTCTATATCTTGTGATGGTTCCAATTCTTAATCTTCTTCCTCTTCATTGTCTATGTAGAATACTTTCTTCTCACTGCATTTATGCCCCTTATTGTACTTACTGCCACAATTGAAACATAGTCCCTTTTCTCTTCTTCCATCCATTTTTTGAGGTGTCAACCATGTTGGTTTAGGAGAGGTAACATGGCACTCTCTATAGTTTTCAGTGGCCACCCTTCTACTAGCCATATTTTTTTTTTCCTTTCCACACTAAAACCTTGCTCTAGGGATTTAGGTTTGAAGAGATGCACCTCATGTTGAATGTTCTCCTTGAAAGTACCCATAAATAGATCTAACAAATTATCCTCATGAATGTTCTTTACCCTGAGACTGATCTTTTGGAATTGTTGAATGTTCTCTGTAATTCGATATTTTTGTCGAATATTTATCAATTGACTAAAGAATGTATTTCTATTAATATCCCCATAACGAGATATCAATTCCTCCATAAAAATGGACCAAGAGATAATATA
>ML805385.1:29707-48976 GCA_009831015.1 Picea engelmannii | reverse complement strand
TAGTTCAATATATATATATATATATATATATATATATATATATATATATATAGGAGCAAAAGGGTACAATTATAATGAAAGGGTGCAATGTAGGGTTCTAGTCGACATACAAATACAACACTAGAAATGTAATAATTCAATATCTAGGGCTTAATAAGGGGTTTTATACATAACATGGGGATTTTTCTAGGGATTAACATGCCCCTCCCCTTCAAACAAGTGTCGTCCTTAACACTTGACAATCGCGGGTCTGCCTGCAAGAAGAAATCATCTTCTCATGTTGCCTCTTCCACTGGTAGGTTCTTCTGTTTGACGAGGTACTTAGTAATTGCTTGATTTCACAACTTCTTAATCCATGTTTCAAGGATTGTTTTTGGTTCTAGTATGATTTTCCTTCTCCATTAATCTGTGATAAAATAACTTGCACTGGGATCTTGTCATTGATTATATTCTTTAAGCAAGAAACATGGAAGATTGGATGTACACTTCATGGTCACAAATTAATAGCATGGGAATGATCTTGAGCAGGTGGAAGACCCTTAGGCATCTATCTAAATACCTTGGAATGATTTTTGATAACTTTTTGGAGATCCATTGGAGTAGAGGCTATGGATGTTTGAACATCTAGTGAGCACAATTGTGCAATTACACCATGGTGTCCCTTTTTGAGTAATTTTGTCATGTCGTTAGATATTATCAATTTAAAGGGTTTCCCTTGGATACCTCCATCTGTAATCATTACTTGAAACTCTAGTGTTGGATATACAAAGCAATTGAGATCTTTTGCTAATCTGTAATTGATGAAGTTATGGGTACTAGTAGAATCAATCAACATTGTCACCTTTTTCTCTTTGATATATCCTTCTATATTGAGGGTTTGTGGAACATTGATGTTGGCCAATGCATGACAATATATCGTTGGAGTAGTCTCTTCTAGCTCTAGATCTTGTGATGGTTGCAATTCTTAATCTTCTTCCTCTTCATTGTCTATGTAGAATACTTTCTTCTCACTGCATTTATGCCCCTTATTGTACTTACTGCCACAATTGAAACATAGTCCCTTTTCTCTTCTTCCATCCATTTGTTGAGGTGTCAACCATGTTGGTTTAGGAGAGGTAACATGGCACTCTCTATAGTTTTCAGTGGCCACCCTTCTAGTAGCCATATTTTTGTTTTCCTTTCCACACTAAAACCTTGCTCTAGGGATTTAGGTTTGAAGAGATGCACCTCATGTTGAATGTTCTCCTTGAAAGTACCCATAAAGAGATCTAACAAATTATCCTCATGAATGTTCTTTACCCTGAGTCTGATCTTTTGGAATTGTTGAATGTTCTCTGTAATTCGATATTTTTGTCGAATATTTATCAATTGACTAAAGAATGTATTTCTATTAATATCCCCATAACGAGATATCAATTCCTCCATAAAAATGGACCAAGAGATAATATAATTATTTTTTCTTTCACAGAGCCATTTATACTAAACAAATTGATTATTTTCCAAATACAAGGATGCAATAAGTACCTTTTGTAGGCTTGGTGTTTGGTATAGATAAAATAATTGCTCCATCTGGAATATCCATGTTATAGGATCTTTATCATCAAATTCCTTCATATCGATCTTTGGAATGAAGTAGTTCCTTGGTGCCAACTTGAAGCCTTGATAATGTGGATCTTGGAGTAATGAATGATCATGCATTTAATATTTAGGATTTGTGCTCTCCAAAGGTGAAAAAATACCCTCATATATGATGGAGTCTCATCAACCTTGTTCTCCTTATTTTCATGAATTCCTTGCATTTTGATATCTCCTTTATGGAGTCTCTCATATAGAGCATGAAAGATCATGGATGACATGGAATTTTGCAATTCCTTCATGGATTTTTGTATTTGTTCTTTATTTCCATCCATCTTATTTTCCATTTCTTTCATATTCTTTTCCATTTCTTGAGTTTTTTTTGTGATTTTACCAACTCATCACTTGCTATTGACCTAGCACTCAAATCATTAAGTTGTTCCTCCAATTTGTATAGAGCGTTATGCATCTACTCATTTTCTTCATGAGTTATAGATGAGACTTCTGTAGGTTTAATTGGTGATGACATATTTTTTGGAACCATGTGGAATAGAAATAATAATACTCCTCTATTTTTTCTTTATCACAAATTTTGAATCACCAAAAACAAATCTTCCAATAAAAAGTTATGTCAATTCTAAGTTACGTACCTTTTAAACCCTTAATTTGTAGTATGGATGGATGGCCAACCTTTGTTTTGATGTATCTATGAACCTACAACCCTTCTAAGTTTGAAATTTCTATCTGTAGTACTTTGATATGACTTCTTAAACTTCTGAAAATTTCACAGTTCGAATTGTTGGAAAATTGATTGTCATTGATGTCAACTTTAGAGGAAGTCTAGAAGCCTCTAGAAGTATTGGGTATAATTGAATAAGTCTACAAATTGGTCCCCATATGGTATAGATTTAAGCATGGTCCTCATGGGAAGACTCTTTGAAGAAGTCTACAAGAAACTTAGAGGTGTGGTCATGATTTCTAAAGTTGACTGAGGAAAATGAAGTTGAAGAATACTTCAAGTGTATATAAAACCCTCATAGATGGATAGTCTTCATCATGTTGTTTCCAACAGTAGGTGGTACATCATGTAGTTCCCCACGATTGAGGAGTTATGAGGTCATGAAGTTGGAATCCCCAAAAATTGGTTAAGAAGCCCCTAAATGGTTACAAATTGAAGCTACAAGTCATTAATTAAAGGGTAAAATAGTTATAACAAGAAAGTACAAGTCGACCCTAAAGTGAGGAAATTAAGTCACTTGGAAAAGTATAAATACACCTCAAGAAGCATATCATCTTTACACACAAGTTCGATGCTTATCTATATTTCAAGTGATCTTTTGGTAAGTCTTTTGTAGCATGTCTAAGGAAGCGGATCTGAGGAAGAAAGGAGTGTGAAAGTCTTGGAGTTGCAGAAAAGGAAGGGTTTCTGGAAACCCTAGTTTAACTGACCCTCACGGGTTAGGTTACGGGTGTCCTGCGAGGCACTCCCGTGGGTTGTTTAACATCTGTCATGTGAGTCCCTACATGATATCTGACATCTTTCCAACGAGGCTAAGCCATATTTGATGAAGGATGCTTGGTTCAAGTTGTAGCAAGGTTTGATGGTACAATTGAGTTTCTACAAGATCTGAGTTGGTATGTATCAGTTGTTTCTTCAAGAGTAAAGGTATGTCATTTATGTGATTTGTTCAGGCTTTCAGAGTTACAAAGAAGGAAGGGTTTCTGGAAAACCTAGTTTAGCTTACCCCCGCGGGTCAGGCTACTGGTGTCCCGCGAGACACACCTGCGGGTTGTTTAGCATCTGTCATGTGAGGCCCCGCGTGATATCCAACATATGTCTAGCGTGACTAAGACAAATTTGATGAAGGATGATTGGTTCAGGTTGCAACAAGGTTTGATGGTACAACAAAGTTGCTACATGATCTGAGTTGGTATGTATCAATTGTTTCTTCAAGAGTAAAGGTATGTCATTTATTTTCTTTCTTGAGGCTTATATCGTGGATGATATAGCACATGCTTAAGGCATGTCTTGGAGGCCTTTTTTGGTATATGGTTACATATGGTTGAGGTCCATGTTTTGGTGATATTGATACATGCTTGAGACATATCATTGGTACTTAGTTTATGGATGTTATGGTTCATTGTTAGAGGCACATATTTATGATATTGGAACATATTTGAGGTATATACTTGGCATATGATATTGATGGTTATGGTGCATACTTGAGGCACATTGTTGAGACATTGTCACATCTTGGATACTTGGCATATGGTATGGTACAAGTTCTGGTGCATGGTTGATGTATATGCAATGGTGATGGTTTTGGTATCCATGTGAGTGGATATGGTTATGGTTGGTTGATCGGTGATAGAAAGAGTGACAGGTTGGATGATCGGTTGATCATCAGTTACAGGTTGATGTGATAGTGACTGTGGTAGTGATAGTGATAGTGGTTGTGACAGTGGCAGTGACATTGACAATGGCAATGACAATGACAATGACAGGTTGATGTATCAGTGACAGTGGCAGTTACAGGTTGATCAATGTAGTGACAATGATTCTACACTTATATTTCAGGGCAGTAAGATGGGGCAAGGAAAGGGGGTTGTAGTCTCCTTTTGGTTGGTTCCGGAGAACTCAGGGAGTTTGAGCTTCCTTTATTTTGGTGCCTATAAATCAAGGGGTTGTTGCCTCCTTCCAGTTGGTGTCAGAGAACTCAGGGAGTTGGAGCTTCCTTCAGGTTGGTGCCTATAAATTAGGGGGTTGGTGCCTACTTCCAGTTGGTGCTGGAGAATTTGGAAGATGGTGTTTCCTATGAATACAATCTTTGACATATAAGAAAGCATTCCATGGTTTTCTCCCATTTGGGTTTTCATGTAAATTTTTGTTTACTATGTATCTATGGTTAATTGTTATGCTCTATTGATTGATACTTCTCATGATATATTGATGATATACTGCTGATAAAGTTAATGATTACATGTTTTGTTTAAAAGTGGTAAAATATTGCATAATATTGATTCACCCACCTCTCAATATTCCAACAATTGGTATTAGAGTAGGTCCTTAAAGAAAATAGTCTAACCACTGGAAGAAAGATCATGGAGTACAGTGAGATTGGAGTACCACAATTTGATGGAAAAAACTATGCCTTATGGAATAGAAGAATAAAACCATTTATCCAAACAATGGGATTTGATGTTTTGCAAGCATTAGTAGATGGATACACAACACCTACCAGTCCTCCAACAAATAGAGATGGAAAGAAACTCAATGAAAATAATTCGAGGGCCACACATGCGTTTTTGAATGGCCTAGATGATCTGAATTATTTTCGGCATGAAATGAGAGCGGAGATATAATAAAGTAATGTACAAAGATATCTCGGATATCCAATAATATAACAGAAATGTATCAGAGATGCAACCAAAAACACAGAGATACAGTAATACACAATTTTCTATCAATGAGCAAAAATGTACAAAGACTGTAAAAATATAGAGTGAAAGACTCACTAGAATGGTGGCAGCTTATCTATGAGAAGAGATGTGTCCGCTAATTGCATTCACAAGAAGATGATTATACAATGAATCTCCAAAGGAATTTTTATCATAAATAAAATCCAAAACCCTAACCCTGGAAGATGAAAATCCAACAGTTTTGGGGACCCCGTTTTGGGTAGTTTGGTGTATCAACTTCCCGGGGGCGTAACTTTGGTATACGATCTTCGTTTGGGGCGCATGATAGCTCGTTGGAAATGTATCATCGAGGAGATTCATTTTTGGGGCTCAATTGGAGCCTTTAGCTATCATTTAGAAGCTTGATCCTGAAAAACTTCATTTAGGCCCTCAAAATGGCCCTAGAAGTTAAAAACTGCTAAAAATAGTAAATTACCAAAATTGCCAGAAAATTGTTTTGAGCGAGTTGGAAAAGGTGGGTGGCCACCGATATCCACCTGGATCACTAGAGTACTCAATATATGTGAAGGTTATGCACTGTGTTTCTGCAAAGGATATTTGGGACAAACTTCAAAATATCTACGAAGGAGATGCTAAAGTAAAAGAGGCCAAGCTTCAAACCTACAGAGGCAAGTTTGAGCAATTGAAGATGAAGGAAGACAAAGATATTACATCCTACTTCCTACAAGTTGATGAAATAGTAAATGCCATTAAAGGATTGGGATAAGAAATTAAAGAACTGGTTATTGTCTAGAATACACTAAGGTGTCTTCCAATGAGATTTGATCCTATGATTTCACCCCTAGAAGAAAGAGCAACTCTTGGCATGATAAGCATGGACGAGCTACATGGAATACTCACAACTTATGTTATGAGAATAGAACAAGATATTCCACCCATGAAGGAAGCAATTTTCAATACATCCAATAAGGCAAAGAAGAATAAACGAGAGCCAAAGCAAAATCCAAAGTTAGACTGTAGTTGCAATGATGATTTTGATGAAGATGAAGAGATGGCCAACTTCGCAAGGAAGTTAAAGAAAGGAATTGGCAAGTACAAAGGTAAGCTTCCTTTTAAATGTTTTAATTGTGGTAAAATTGGTCATTTTGCTAATAAATGTCCATATGCTAAGAACAAAGAGAATGATGAAGAAGAAGTTCCTAAGAAATAAAAGAAATATCAAAAGGGAGACAAGAGAAGAAACAAGAAGATTTTTTTCAAGAAAAGTCTCTACTCAAAGGAGGGTGGTTCATCATCAAATGAGGATGATGATAGTGACAATGACTCAGAAAATGTACTCTTTATGGATTTTGAAAATGATGAAGATGATTATTAAGAAGAAGGTGAGGTAGATCTTGAAGTAGAACTAATTAATGCTTTAAGTGAATTAAAGAAAAAGATGAAGAAAAATAAATCACTCAAGGAAGAATTACTCAAGCTAAAAGAAAGATCTCAAAGTCCCAACTTTGAAGAATATCAATAGATGATTTTGAAACTAAAATTCCAAGTTGAAGAAGCTAGAAGTAATGAATAAATACTCAGAAGCCAGCTGGAAGTAAAGGAAAAAGAGAAGGAAAGCTTAGAAACAAAAATCGTTTCTCTAAGGAAGGAATTTCAAAAAATAGATATGTAGTAGAACAACACCAAAATACTATATGAAATCATCAGCGCTCAAAGGCCCTGTCATGACAAGTTTGGACTGGGATACAACCAAACACATACAAGGAAGGGTTCGAGCTCTATGACTATAGAAAATGAAGTAGAACAAAGGACTTATGCAGAAGTCACCAGAGGATTCACTAAGAAGGAATAATGCAAGCCCTCTCATAAGAATGACCATAAAGAAGATTATAGAATGATGGCATCATCTAGAAGACCCAGGTTTTAGAATCAACAATCACCCATGGAAAAAAATCAAGAAGAAAACTACAAAGGAATAACACCATTCATAAGATCTCCTAGGTATCAAAATATCTTTCTTGGTTCATGTTATTCTTGTAATAATTTTGGGAACAAATCTATAAATTGCAAATCTTATGCTAAGAACATAAGCAACTATGAAGGTCACCCTAGAATTAATCATCTCAGAAATCATCATGAAGCATACAACAAAAATTATAACAATTTTGGCTCATTAAAAAATGAAGCAGAATGCTATAAATGCAACTATTTTGGATACATGGCCAAAGATTGTAGATTGATAGTTCCTCCAAAGGAACCAAAGAAAGAATTCAACAATCATCAAAAGGGACCATCAAGAATTTGGATAAGGAAGCAGGATAAACCAAATGTTGAAGAATGTTCCCTTGCACTACAGGAACAAAGCAGAAGAAGTGATTGGTAAGTTGACAGTGGTTGCTAAAAACATATGATAGGTGACAAGAATAGATTTGTATCTTTGAAGAAAGAAAGGGATGGATCAATTTCATTTGGTATTTCCAACTCAACCAAAATTATAGGGAAAGGCACAGTCAAGCTTGGAAGTAAGGATGCCAAGGCATAAAATTTCCTACTTGTTGAAAACATGAAGCATAATTTGTTGAGTGTGAGTCAAATGTGTGATCAAGGACATAGACTTATATTTGACTCAGAGAAGTGCGAGATAAGAAAAGAAGGATTAGGAAAATTGGTGGCTACAACAGTAAGGACTCCAAACAATATATACATCTTAAATGGGATTGGAAAGGAAATATGTTGCTTGGGAAGAGAAAATGAAAGTTGGCTTTGGCACAAAAGAATGGGACACATGAACTTTGACAATCTAGTCAAGATTAGCAGAAAGGAAGTAGTAAGAGAAATGCCTAAAATTTCATAACCAACCAGTACTATGTGCAAGCAATGTCTACATGGAAAACAAACAAGAACAAAATTTAGATCAAAGGAATACTCTACAACAAAGCCATTGGAAATTATGCACACTGATCTATGTGGACCAATGAGAAGAAAAAGACTAAATGGAGAACAATACTTCATGCTACTTATTGATGACTATACAAGAATGACTGCAATATCTTTTCTCAAAAAGATATTAGAGGCATTCAAAAATTTCAAAATATTCAAGGTGATGGTTGAAAACGAAATGGATTCGAGAATTAAGTGCTTAAGATCAGACCATGGAGGTGGATTCATATCAAAATAATTCTTCTGTGAAGAGCATGGAATAAAAAGGTAGTTCTCAGCAGCTAGGACACCTCAACAAAATGGAGTCTTTGAAAGGAAGAATATAAATGTAACAGAGATGGTCATAACCATGTTGACAGATTCAAAGTTGAGAAATATCTTTTGGGTACATGAGATACACATAGTCATTCATATCTTGAACAGAGGAATGCTCAAGAGTAACAATGATAAAACACCATATGAAATATGGAAGAGAAGACCAACAAGTGTCAAACATTTTAGAGTGTTTGGAAGCAAGTTCTACATAAAAAAAGAAGATGTCAGAGTTGGAAAATTTGATTCTCGAGTTGATAAAGACATATTGGTTGGTTACTCAAGTAAAATCAAGGCATACGAATGTCACAATCTGAGACTCAACAAGGAAGTGGAAAGTATAAACGTAAAAAATGATGAAGAAAATGTACCAAAGATCAACGAAGAAAGGAAAGATCCAAATGAACAGGAAAAAGAAGAGGAGGTAGAAGAAGAATAACAACAACAACAACAAGAAGCACAACAACTAGAAGAAAAACCAGAAGAAAATGACCAACATGACTTTTTGATGCCATCCCAGGACACCAAGCCACCGGGTTTAGAAGAACCATCCACAAGAACAAATTATTGGAGATAAAAATGCAGGAATAGAGACTAGAAGAAGTAAAAGGTTTCGTACACCAGAGCAAAGACACCTTGCACTACTATCCACAATTGAACCAAGCAGCTTTGAGGAAGCCAATAATGATGAACATTGGGTCAAATCCATGGAAGAAGAACTACATCAAATAGAGAAGAATGAAACTTGAGAATTGGTGCTAAGACCAAAGAACAAAAATGTGATTGGTACAAAATGGGTGTTTAGAAACAAAATAAACGAACATGGACAGGTAACTAGAAACAAGGCAAGATTAGTATGCAAAGGATATGCATAAGTTGAAGGAGTAGATTTTGAAGAATTTGTTTCCCCTATTGCGAGAATGGAAGCAATCAAATTGATCTTGGCCTATGCATGTTCCAAGAGAATCAAAGTGTATCAGATGGATGTAAAATCAACATTTCTAAATGGTGAATTAGAAGAAGAAATCTACATTGAACAAACATAAGTATTTCTAATGTCAGAAAGGGAAGATTAAGTTTATAGATTGAAGAAAGATTTGTATGGACTCAAACAAGCTCCTAGAGCCTGGTATTCAAGATTGGACAAGTATTTGCAGGAACAAGGATTCACAAAGGGTAATGCAGATAATAATCTCTATGTAAAGGTTGATAGAAACATCATACTTATCATTGAAGTATATGTGAATGACATTATCTTTGGAAGTGATGATGACAATATGAGTAAGAAGTTTTCCCAAGACATGAAAAATGAGTTTGAAATGTCACTACTTGGTGAATTAACATTCTTTTTGGGACTTTAAATATCACAGCAAGATGAAGGCATTTTCATTTCCCAAACCAAGTACATCAAAGAAATGTTGAAGAAGTTCGGAATGGAAGATTGAAAAGCAACAAGTACTCTCATGGTGACAGGTTGGAAGTTGAGCAAAGACGATGAATCTAAAGAAGTAGATCATAGAATATAAAGATCAATTATTGGAAACCTACTCTATGTGATAACTTCAAGACTAGATGTAATGCAAGCAGTTTGACAAGTTGCAAGATTTCAAGAAACACCGAAGGAAACTCATGTTCTAGCAGTAAAGAGGATCTTCATATATCTTAAAGGAACAACATAGTTTGTATTGTGGTATCCAAAAGGGAATGAGTTGTCTATGGTCGCCTACGCAGATGCAGATTGGGAAGGAGGCATTCATGATCGAAGAAGTACTAGCGAAGCAACCTTCTATTTGGGTGATTGTCTAGTATCTTGGTTAAGTAAAAAACAATCTTTAGTATCATTATCTGCAACAAAAGCAAAATACATTGCAGCGTCAACATATTGTACTCAGGTTCTCTGGATGAAGAAAACCCTACAAGATATACAAGTGAAGTATGATGAGCCCATTTCAATATTCTGTGACAACACCAATGCTATTAGTATCTCCAAGAATCCAGTAATGCATTCCAAGACCAAACATATTCCGATCAAGTTTCACTTTATACAGGAACAGGTTACATAAAAGAATATCAAGTTAGAGTATATTGGGACAAAGGAACAAATTGCAGACATCTTCACTAAACCTCTCCCAAGAGAGACATTTGAGTATCTTTGACAGAAACTTGGAACAATTTCTGCTCCACAGTGATCTACAAGTTTTTTCGCTCAGAATACAAGGGAAGAGAAATCATCTATGCAAAGATGATACATGAATCTTAATATGAATGCTTTTCTATATGTCAGTAGTTTACTTCATTATGAAGCACCAATGGAAAAAAGCACCGGAAGAGAGAAATTTCAGAAGCATATTGTCGAGGGGAGTTACCCTTTTCCATTGATGTCAAAGGGGGAGAAAGAACATAAACATGCAAACAGGGGGAACATGAGTGTTGCCATCAATTCCAAAGGGGGAGATTATTAGAAAATTGATTGTCATTGATGTCAACTTTAGAGGAAGTCTAGAAGCCTATAAAAGTATTGGGTATAATTGAAGAAGTATCCAAAGTGGTCACCTTACGGCGTAGCTTTAAGCATGCCCCTCACGGGAAGACATGTTGAAGAAGTCTACAAGAAACCCAAAGGTGTGGTCATGAGGTCCGAAGTTGACTGAGAAAAATGAAGTTGAAGAATACTTCAAGTTTATACAAAATCCTCATAGATGGATAGTCTTCGTCATGCCATTTCAAATGGTAGGTGGTACATCACGTAGTTCCCTACAGTTGAGAAGTTATGAGGCCATGAAGTTGGAAGCCCCGAAGATTGGTTAAGAATCTGCTAAATAATTACAACAAGAAGCTACAAGTCATTAATTAAAGGGTAAAATAGTTATAACAAGAAAGTAGAGGCCGACCCTAAATTGAGAAAAATAAGTCACTTGGAAAAGTATAAATTCACCTCAAGAAGCATCTCATATTTACACACAAGTTCAATGCTTATCTATCTTTCATGTGATATTTTGGTAAGTCTTTTGTAGCATATCTAAGGAAGCGGATCCGAGGAAGAAAGGAGTGCATAAGTTTTTGATCCAAAATGGATCCAGGAAGGCCTAAAAATCAAAGTTCTCAGAATCAGAGGAAACCAACACCATTGCGTAGGGTTCGTTGTGCCGATTCCAACCATATATATATTTTTTTTCGAAAATGGACACCGTATGCAAAAGTTATCTCGTTCTAAACTTTTTCCCAGATAGGAAAAAAAATTCAGAGTCAATAGTCAGAGGCTGTACTGCTGACGTAAACAGTACGTTAGCATGACATCATGATGATGTCAGTAGGGTGATGTGGCAGCACGAGAGGATGACATGTGGCAGGAAAATTTGGCGTTTTCAGGCTGAGTTGGCACGGTACGGATTTTGACACATGGAATGTACAGATGCTGACGTGGAAATCCATACGATGTCGTGACCCAGTGACAGACTGACACGTGGTAGTACAGAGCTGACTATACATGCTGACAAATAGGTGACATGGCGACAAGTGGCAGGCTCTGGGCATGACACATGGCATATGGGCTAACTGTGCAAGTGATTAGGTCGGTGACTAGACTATATGGGCCAATCATAGGGTGAAACGTGGCCCAATCACAAGGCGTGAGGTGGCACCCCAGATAAGGCCAAGGTTGGATGGTAAAAAATTTTGTTACAAACTCTGTAAGACTCGAACCCATGACCTCCGGTAGAGGAAGGTCTTCGCGTAGGTTGGGCCACCAACCCGCCTACCATTTGGTGCTTACCCTATAGTGGAAAAAACATTATTTGAATTCGGTTAGTGCAGGATTTGGGGAGTTAGAACCCGGTCGACGGGGGGCTATCCTGTCCGACTAGGCCCTGGTCGCATACCGACCCATAGGACCAGGAGTAGAGCGCGGAGGGGAACTAACACTTGGCCACATGGCCCATCCACGTGACCCATAGTTGGATGACCAAGGGCTAAGCACCAACACACGACCACATGGTTCTTCACATATGAACAAGAGCCCGAATAAAAAGGGGTGCACATTGTTTCCGATTAGTGGGTTTTTAACCATATATTAAGATTTTAATGTATTTTGGACTGATTTTATTGGATTTTTTGCCCAAAAATGAGGATCTGGATCCCTTTTTGAGGTCAGATCTTGGGAGGAAGTTGGGACGTGAACCCCAACTCAAGATTTATATAAATCAGAGGTTTTTGATAGTCCAAAGAGGTTCATATTAGAATAATGTTGAATAATTCATGAAGCTTAAGCCAATTGTTTTGCAGGGAAGCCATTGAGGAAGCGAACTTTGGAGGCTATTTCCGGAAGCTACGCTCAACCTTTTTCAGTGTCGTTAGTTGTGTTGGATTCTTGAGGTCAAGAATAATATACCCATACCAATTTGTAATCCATTTGATGCATTTATGATGTACTTTTGAAGCATTGAATATTAATAAGAAAGACTTCCCCACTAAGTCAAAGGCCCAAAGACGTAGGCAAACTTGTGCCGAACTCCATTAAAAATCTTGGCGTTATGGTTTGTTGTTCTTAATGTTTAATTTCTGTTCTGTATTCTTTATGATGGCTGCAAAATTCTTTCATTAAAATCTTCTTCTTCTCTTAATTCCTAAGTGGTAAATCAACTCATGCATAAACTTAACCAAAGTCTTTAAAATATCATTTTCGGATCAAGTGGTATTAGAGCAGGTTGAAAGTTGGTTGTTTGAGTTTGCATGATTACCATGGAAAAGCTAAGTCATGGTGAAGGTGAGCTTGTAGAAGGAAATCCAAAGATTGGATCAAGAAAGAGGACATCTCAAAGTGAGAAGATGGCATCAGAATAAGGACTTTCTCAAAATGAAAGAGAGTTTCAAAAGACTTTCTTCGCCATGTCGGAGATGGTAAAAGTGTTGTATGATGATTACTTGGAACGGAAGAGACCTTTTCAAGGGGAATATTCAAAGCAAGCCAAAAGTGAAGAAGGAGAGGAACCTCCTAAAACTCCTCCTTCACCTCCTTCATCTCCATCATCTTCTTCTTCTTCAAGTACAAGTTCAAATTCTACTGCAAGAAAACATTCTCATAAACATAAGCCTGATATGTCATTACTTAAACTTGATGTAAAATTTGTTTTGCCTATGTATGATGACGAAGTTAATGATGAGAAACTTGATAACTGGGTTAGACAGATGGACGTATATTGTATTGTGAAACAAATCAAAGACGAGGCATCCAAAATTAGATTGGCATCACTTCATCTTGAAATCACAACTCTCATCTGGTGGCAAAGTAAGATGCAACATGGAACTCAACAAGTTGGTAAGATTTTTCCATCATGGCATGATTTTATTTCTGCACTTAGAAAAGAGTTCTACCCTTTGGGGTATAAGGAAAAGGATTTAATTGAATGGAAAAGTCTTAAATTAAGAAAAGGACAATCGATGCAGGAATATACATATGAATTTCGTAAGATGGCTTTGATGCTAGATGTTCCATTGACTACACAAGAAACTCTTATGAAGTATATAGGAGGTTTGCCTGCTTATATTTGTAATACTGTATTTATGTTTGGACCTACTAATATTGATGAGGTTTCTGTTCACGCAATGTATATTGAAGCAGGAAAAAATGGAGTTAGTGTATCAGGGGAATCATCTTCAAATAAATATGGCAAAGGCAAAGGGAATGGGAAGAAAGCAAATCCAACGACGGTAAAGGAAGAGAAACTCTCTTGCAAGCATTGCAAGAAAGAAGGGCACAATGATGACCATTGCTGGCAATTGCACCCAGAGAAGATACCAAAGTGGTTTAAAGAGAGGAAAGGGAGGCAAAAAGTTGCAAAAACAACACGACCAACATACCTGGGATCAGATTCAGGTGATGAGTCTAAGATCACAACATTTGGTTTGTCAGGTAAAATTGGTGATGGTTTTGATTCAAGAAGTAAATTGTTTCACATAAGGGTCATAATGAAACATACTAAGATTGACACATTGATTGATAATGGATCTCAATCTAACTTAATTTTAGAGGAAGTGGTTAAGAAATTGGGATTAAACACTAAGATGCATCACAAACCCTATTCACTTAATTGGATAAGCAAAGATCATAAATTGCCCATAACAAAGCAATGTATCATAAAGTTTGCAATTAAATCTAAGTATGTGGATGAAGTAATATGTGATGTGGTGCCACTAGAAACATGTGGAATGATCTTAGGCAGCCCTTATTTATATGATCACAAAGAAATCTTCTACAAAGAACAAAATCAATATCACTTAACTAAAGAAGGCAATGAATATGTTGTACATTCTCATCATATTAAAGCAAGTCAATCTCTTCTAACAATGGAACAATTAGAGAAGGAAGCTTGTGCAAGAAATACACCTATAATTGTGCCAAGTAAAGTAGTTGATCTTAAGCAAGAACATGAGATGGTTGTAGGATGAGAATTCAATCATACTTTGCTTCAAGATATGTTAATGCCATGCAAACACATCAAACATATGGGTTCAGTTTCAGTCATATTTCTGATGTTATTGCTACTAATGTTATCTACATGGATGGTAGTGGATTCAGTAAGATGTGAATGAGTTCAAATGGCTAACAATATGCTTTCAATTTTCATGGTTATTATGCAATTGATTACGATGCGACAGGTGCACAGGACAAAGTTTAAAGACAAAGGACAAGTGGGGAGGCCTAGCCTGCACTTGATGACTGGTTAATACTCTTTTGGAGGACCAAAAGGTCATAGTGGGGAGGAATGATCCAAAATGGAACTAGGAAGGCCTAAAAATCAAAGTTCTTGGAATCGTACGAAACCAAATCCATTGCATAGGGCTCGTTGCGTCGATTTTGGCCATACATTTTTTCCCGAAAATGGACACCGTATGTGAAATTTATCGTGTTCTGAACTTTTTCCCAAACAGATAAAAAAGTCAAAGTCAACAGTTAGAGGCCATACTGCTGACGTCAACAGAGTGACATGGAAGCAGCAAATGTTGACACATGGCAGGCATATTTGGCATTTTTAGGCTGAGTTGGCATGGTACAGATTTTGACATGTGCACTGTACAGATGCTGATGTGGAAGTTTGTACAATGACTTGGCCCAGTAATAGAACAACATGTGGCAATACAAAAATGACTATACATACTAACAGTTAGGTGATGTGGCGATAGGTGGCAGGCTCTGGGCATGACATGTGGCATACAGGGTGACTGGGTTGGTGACTGGACTGTACGGGCCAATCACAGGGTGACACATGTCCCAATCACAGGGTGCCACATGACACCCCAGATAAGTCCAAGGTTGGTTGGTCAAAAATTTTGTTACAACCTCCGTAAGACTCAAACCTGCGACCTTCGACAGGAGAAGGACTTCGTGTAGGGCGAGCCACCAACTCACCTACCATTTGGTGCTTACCCTATAGTGGCAAAAAAATTATTTGAATTAGGTTAGTGTGGGATTTAGGGAGTTAGAGCTTGGTTGATGGGGGGCTATCCCATCCAACCAGGCCTTGGTCACATATCAACTCACAGGACTAGGAGCAGAGCGCAGAGGGGAATTAACACTTGGCCACGTGGCCCATCCACGTGACCCAGAGCCGGATGACCACGGGCTAAGCACCAAAACACGGCCATATGGCGCTTCACATATGACCAGGAGCCAGAATCAAAATGGGTGCACACATTTTTGCCAATTAGTGGGTTTTTAACCATATATTAAGTTTTTTAATGTATTTTGGATTGATTTTATTGGATTTTTTGCCCAAAAATGAGGATTTGGAGCCCTTTTTGAGGCCAGATCTTGGGAGAAAGTTGGGAGGTGAACCCCAACTCAAGATATATATAAATAAAAGGTTTTTGATAGTCCAAAGAGGTTCATATTAGCAAAATGTTGAAGAATTCATGAATCTTAAGCCATTTTTATGCAGGGAAGCCATTAGG
This sequence comes from Picea engelmannii, assembly GCA_009831015.1. Classification (NCBI taxonomy): domain Eukaryota; kingdom Viridiplantae; phylum Streptophyta; class Pinopsida; order Pinales; family Pinaceae; genus Picea; species Picea engelmannii. Next base: position 32,782 of record ML805385.1, on the reverse strand, counting down.
GAAGCGAACTTTAGAGGCTATTTCCGGGAGCTACGCTTAACCTTTTTCAATGTCATAAGTTGTGTTGGATTCTTGAGGTCGAGCATAACACAACCATACCAGTTTGTAATCCATTTTATGCGTTTATGATGTACTTTTGAAGCATTGAATATTAATAAGAAAGCCTTCCACACCGAGACAAAGGCCCAAAGACGTAGGCAAACTTGTGTCGAACTTCGTTAACAATCTTGGCGTTATGATTTGCTGTTATTAATGTTTACTTTATGTTTTGTATTCTTTATGATGGATGCAACATTCTTTCATTAAAATCTTCTTCTTTTGTTAATTCCTAAGTGGTAAATCAACTCATGTATAAACTTAACCAAAGTCTTTAAAAGATCATTTTCGGATCAGTTTTAGAGTTTCAGAAAGGAAGGGTTTCTCGAAACCCTAGTTTAGCTAACCCTCGTGGATCAGGCTACTGGTGTCTAGTGAGCCACCCCCATGGGTTGTTTAATGTATGTCACGCGAGGCCCTGCATGATATCTGACATTTGTCCAACGAGGCAAAGCCATATTTTATGAAGGATGCTTGGTTCATGTTGCAACAAGGTTTGATGGTACAACATAGTTGCTACAGGATTTGAGTTGGTATGTATCAATTGTTCCTTTAAGAGTAAATTTATGTCATTTATGTGCTTTTTTGAGGCTTGTATCATGGATGATATAACACATGCTTAAGGATTGTCTTTGAGGCCCTTTTTAGTATATGGTTGAGGTCCATGTTTTGGTGATATCGATACATGCTTGAGACATATCATTGGTACTTAATTTATGGATGTTATGGTTCATTTTTAGAGGCACATATTTGTGATATTAGCATATCATTGAGGTATTTACTTGGCATATGATCTTGATGGTTATGGTGCATACTTGAGGCACATTGTTAAGACATTGGTACATCTTGGATACTTGGAATATGGTATGGTACAAGTTTTGGTGTATGGTTGATGTACATGGTATGGTGATGGTTTTGGTATCCATGTGAGTGGATCTTGTTATGGTTGGTTGATTAGTGACAGAAACAGTGACAGTTTGGATGATCAGTTGATCATTAGTTACAGGTTGATGTGGCAGTGATAGCGGTAGTGATAGTGATAGTGACTGTGACAATGGCAGTGACAGGTTGATGTATTGGTGACAGTGGTAGTTAGAGGTTGATCAGTGGTAGTGATAATGAGTCTACACTTATATTTCAGGGCGACAAAATGGGGAAAGGAAAGGGGGTTGTAGCCTCCTTCCGGTTGGTGCCGAAGAAGTCAGGGAATTGGAGCTTCCTTCAGGTTGGTGCCTGTAAATCAGGGGCCATAGCCTCCTTTCGGTTAGTGCCGAATAACTCATGGAGTTAGAGCTTCCTTCATGTTAGTGCCTGTAAATTAGGGGGTTGGTGCTGAAGAATTTGGAAGTTGGTGCTTCCTATGAATGTAATATTTGAGATATAAGAAAGCATTCCATGGTTTTCTCCCATTTGGGTTTCCATGTAAATTCTAATGTACTGTGTATCTATGGTTATTTGTTATGCTCTGTTGATTGATACTGCTAATGATATATTGATGATATATTGCTGATAAATTTAATGATTACATGTTCTAATTAAAAGTGGTAAAAGATCACATAATACTAACTCAACCACCCTCTCAGTATTCCAACATGAGACACCCCACCCGTCGACACCCCATTCTGGTGAATAAGTAAATAAATTATTAACTAAACTACAAGCAATAAATTTAAATGTACATAAGTTTATAAATATACAAACCAAAAAAAACTAAACCACAAAAAAAATTAAAGCAAAAAAAAATATTGAATCAAGCACGAGGTTGAGTATGGTGTGCATGGCACCATGGCTATCTTCCCAAAGGGTCAACCATGGGTTGCACCCATCGCACCCAATAGTAGCCAATGTGGGGTGGAAGGGGGGAATGAGTTGCAAAAAACTAACCCAAGACACTTGCACATAACAACAACAATGATTAGTGAGGGGTAGGCACAACCATTGTTGCGTGCCCAAAGGGGTTGGCCATGAACCGCACCCATCCAACCAAAAAAATGGGCACTCATCTATATAATCAAATCCTACCACTTCATAAATGTCAAGCTAATCTCACAGGGAAAGAACCCATACCAAGATCGAGCTACATCATCCAACCACATAACCATCACAAGTCCAAGCCAAGCTCACAACTGAGGAGCCCGAGCCCAATCTTAGTGCACCAAATTCAAATCCTTGAAACCAAGCCAACAGAGGCACTCACATAGTTTTTCTCATACACCATCAATGCAACCATGAGCTAACCCATATTGTGCTATAAAAAAAGTGCCAAATAAGATCCAAACCCTAGCCCACTTACAACTCAATCCCAAGCAATATTAGTGCATGCCACAACCAATTTGTGCCCATATACCTTGTCCCCGAACAACCAATCCCATGGATGAGACAAGCAGGAGAAGAGAGGATTCAACCATGGTTGCACCCTTTAGGCGACCATACATGGAGTCACAGGTCATGCCCATGCAACCACACATAAAGGAGCCTAGAATGCATGTAGTAGAAGATAGGGAGGGTGGTCATGGATCATGCCCCTCACACCCTCGGTTGCCATGATCATGCACATAGAATATTAGGAGAAACCCTATGTTGTAGGAAATCCATAACACACTAGTGAAGAAATGGGAAAATGAGGAAGTAGTTTAGGGAAGTAGGGTTTTGTTCCATGATATTTAAAAAAAACTAAGTTTCCTTCCCAGCGACGTAATCAGGGATGATTTTAAGGATGGAAAATTATTTTAAAATGTAGAAACCTTGGCGAATATTAGTAATCCTTCATATGCCAACTATAAATGTTGAGTTGTTGTTATTGTTGTTAGAGACACAAGAATGGAGGGTTATGAAAGAATGTTAGAGGTATTTTACTAATTCTCAATTATTTACGTTTAATTAAGTTGTTTCAATTTAATTGTTGAATTTATTCTTCAATTAAATAAGTTGTAGATGAAATTTTGGATTAAAATATGATGTTAGGAAGGAAACAAACAA
>ML805385.1:0-29607 GCA_009831015.1 Picea engelmannii | reverse complement strand
TTATTTGTTACTACAAAAGTAATATAGTACAATATATAACAACTAGCATATGTGTGATGAGACAAAAAGTATCTTTGCGAGAACTCATATATATAGTGATGTCATAGATAACCACAAACTTGCAATACCCTTATGAAGTTATAACCTAGTAGCCAGTCTAAAATATCCGAGTTGGGCATCGAGGTAGGGAAATTGAAACAATTCACACTATTGAAGCTACTGAACGACACCTATAGAATCTAAAATTGCTTCAATTTCTATTAGAGACTTGGGCATCGAGGTAGGGAAATTGAAACAACTCATGCTATTGAAGCTATTGAACGAAACCTATAGAATCTGAAATCGCTTTAATCGCTATTGGTAACTACAAGGGAAGTTGTGACATGTCACTAATGTATCAATTCCAATAAAGTATAGATTAAAGTTTCAAGTTAAAAACAAAAGATGGAACCAATCACTAATCACTTGGACCATCACCATGTTGTATCATGCAACCATTGAATTGTATGAGGTCCCTATGTAATGGAAATTTGGAAGCCAATTAAACCATTGTTATCACAAACAAAAACCTCATGTCAATTGGTCATTTGTAGTGCTGACTATCAGTTAATTTATAGATAGTTATACAAGTTGGGGGTTGATGGCATTTTGCGTAGGTGTGTCTTAGATCATGAATGGGACACGATCTTGTATGAAGCACATGAGGGCATTTCAAGAGGTCACAACGATGATAAATCCATGATGCATAAGGTGTTGCACACAATCTTATGATGGTCATCACTGTTTGCAGATGCTAAGGAATATTGTAAATGGTGCGACGTATGCTAGCACATCAGAAAACACTGTCGTAGAGATTAATTACCTTTGTTTCCAATTACAACATTGGATCCATTCAAAAAGTGGGGCATCGACTTCATGGGACCTATCAGTTCCCCGATGTGCCAGACATGTGTGTGCTACATCATCACAACCACATAGTATTTGACCTGATGGTCCGAAGCAGTGCTATCAAGGATTGCAATGCAAAAATGATTATGCGATTCATCTTTGAGAATGTGATTACCCGATTTGGGTGCTCGAAAGTGTTGATGAGTGATCAAGTCACATAATTTTTGAATGAGACTATCCATGAGATCACCCAGGAGTTCATGATCCATCACCAAAAGAGCACCCCCTATCATCCATAAGCTAGTGGTACGGTTGAAGCATTCAATAAGATATTAGAATATGCCCTAACCAAAGTTTTTAATGTGCAATGTGATGACTAGGATCAATGTATTCCAACAATACTATGGGCATATAGAACAACCTGTAAAAGGTTGACAAAGTGTATCCCCTTCAGTTTGGTCTATGAAAAGGAGATCGTCATTCCACTAGAGTTTATTGTTCTGAGTCTGCACATTGCCATAACCATCTAGATGTTACATGATCACTCACTTCAGCAACGGTTAGATGAGCTCATGGAGTTGGAAGAGGATCGTCTGGTGGCGAGATTCATCCAAGTGGTCAAGAAGCAGAGACAAAAAATATGGCATGACTTCAACATACAACACAAAATTTTGCATTTGGGTTCTCTAATGTTGCTATACGATAGCAAAATTTTCAAACAACCCGACAAGTTTTGCATGCATTGGTTGGGTCCATTTGGCCTGGTCTACATCATCGAGGTTGGTGAGACAAAGTTGGACACATTGCAAGGGTAGTCACTCAAGGGAATTGTCAATGGCAGTCAATTGAAGGTGTATTATGGCCCGCAAGGGTCAAATGCAACTTAAAATCATCAATAAAGGTAGAAGTTAGCATAATCTAGGCATAGGGTAGTGTATGAAGTAGATAGGTAGGTACAAATTCGACATAATTCAGATTTTTCAACAACATAGGATATGTTCTAGTCACACATGTGGATCAGATAGGTTGACAGGTCCACAAATTCCCAAGATTTCCATTCATGTGTGAAGTTATTAGTAGCGTACAAAGTACCAGCTCTCACAGGGGGCTCACATGGGAACAACACGAGCTACATGGCACTACACAACAATGAAAGGTCAAGCAATCCAATTAAGCTAGATCATACAAGGTCTGGGTACATAATCAATTATGACACCACATTCCAAAAGACACATAGCTAGTATGACAAAATGGTACCGTTATCAACCACCTCATGCAAATCTGTCGCGGGTGAGTATTGCTCTTCTGGCCACTCACAATTCTTTGACACATTTTCCCAGTTGTCACCCTAACTATTTACACACCCTCCTAACCTCAGTTCCTTCAGAGGGATCCTCCATGCCTCAACAATTAACGTCCCCATCATTTGGCGGGTGAGCAGTACCAACAATGCTTTCACCAATAGTTTTAGTTATGACCCGAATTCTATTTCCCTAGCCAAGTCCTCATGTCATGACCATTTCGAGTAGATGCCCATTTTCTTACAGCTCTCCGCCCAAGCAGGCAGTCGAGGATCCAACAATTCATTTCTCCTGAAGGTTGATGATTCAAACGCAACTATTGGGTCCAGGTCCCATCCTTTTATTCACCAACAATGCATAGTCGATCGCCACACAGTTCCTTGAACTATACTTTGAAGATGCGGTAGTACACCAACTCTCTTAGCTAGGAGTTGGTGAGCCTGTCACCATGGTTGATCACCTTTGTTGAGGCCAACAACCTAATTTTGTGGGTTTCCCCCTCCATCGGTTAAAGTGGTCCACGTCTTCCATCATATATATCTAGTTGAATGATACATGAGGATGATGATAGTCTCAATCGATGGACTCTTCACTATAGGCCCACTTCTCGTAGGTCACCAAGTAATCAAATCAAGTTCTAGATGTAGAGTTTGTCCTAGTTCGAGCTCGAATTTCTGGACGACATGCTGCAAAATATCTCTCACTCACCCATCCAGAAAGAGCTCGGAAACAAAGAGTTAGAGAGCCCAGATGAATGATGCCCAAATCCATTTCTTACCTCAAGGAATGATCAACTCATTCCCATACCTATGTTTGGCTACAACTATAACCTAGAAAGATGATTTTCTCTTACTCAAACCTGGTTACAACCATAGCTTGGTTTGATGATTTGGTCATACCACATTGATGATTTTCTCTTACTCAACTTCGTCTATGGACATCATAGTCAGTGCAACGCGATATAGTTTCGACACCACGTAGGAGTCCCACCATGAACAATATCATTGGCTCGAGGATGAGCCAAGTAATAGTGTTAGGGGCCTATTGGAAGCCAAAGTTTTGGGTAAGTTTACATGTGTGCACTTCAGTTTTTCATGCACGCGCATCAAAAGTTGCATGACAGATGGAATAAGGTGCATGTGCCTATCAAAGATCTATAATGTGCGCTAAAATATTAGAAAGATATTGCATGCACGTCAAGTCAGAATAAGATCTCTGAGAATCTTCCTGAATAATTAACCTAGACAACATGGGAGATCGTGGGGCAGATGATGGATGAGCTGAAAATTTTGTTAGTATTGCCACTCTCCAAAGAGGCTATGCGGGTGGAAAAATCGCATGGAACTAGCGATCACTAGAGCGAGCAGAGCAAAGGTGAAAGAGAAAAAGCACCAAAGCGAAGAAGAGAAGGAAAAGGAGCAGTGAAGAAACATAAGAGATAGTCTAAGGTCTGCAAGAGAAGAGAAGTCAGTTTGATTTTTTCATGAACAATGTAATGAGTCTTTGTAACAATTTTTTATGTGGTTGGAACAGACCTATAGAGAGTCTATAATGGAGTTAGTCTAGTAGCATGTGCAGAATATAAATAGAGAGTGCATAGTTAATTGTAATGCATTGTTGGGTATGTGTTACATTCTGTGTTCTTTACCAAACTCATGGGATAGTCTGGTTGTGGCCATAAGTAGTAATACAACTGCCTTGAATTTTGATGAAGTGGTCTCATCCTTGTTGTCCGAGGAGATGAGATGAAAGAATATGGAAGGACAAAGCACAAAAACATTAAGAGGACGCTCCTAGGAAAGAAATAGATCTAAGTTCTCAACTGGGAGATCTAAGTCTAAGGGTAGATATAAATCTCCCAGAAAGTTTGTAAAGGTATGTTGGAAATGTGGAAAAGAAGGGCACTACAAGAAGCAATGTAGATCCAAAGTTGAGAAAAAGAAGGGATTTGAAGAATCTCCTTCTACAAAAGAAAATACCTCCAAGGATGAAGGAGGGGATGTGTACTTGGCTTCTTCAAGCACACATGCATATCATGAGGCGTGGTTGGTTGAATCAGGTGCATCCTTTCATATGAATCCCCCTAGGGAGTGGTTATGTGAATATGAAAGGTATGATGGAGGTAATGTTTTCCTAGGTGATGAATTAACAATTAGAATCATAGTTTGAGGAAAGTTCAAGTTGAGGCTCATAGATGGAAGGATTAGAACACTAGCTAGTGTTCTGAACATCCCAGGATTTGCCAAGAATTTGATTTCTGTAAGAAAAATGGACAACGCAGGGGTAAAACAATATTTGAAAAGGAAACTTGTAGGATGGTTTGAGGAGCAATGGTGTTGTTGAAGGAAGTTTCATTTGGAACTCTGTATAATCTGTAAGGAAGTACTATTAGTGATGGGTGTAATAGTTCCATTGTTCCTGATATTGGAGTTGGAGAAGAAATAACTCCTACAGTCTCTGGAGAAAAGGTTACATTGTGGCATCAAAGATTGGGGCATATCAGAGAGAATGGTCTTCGACTACTACACTGTAAAGGTATGGTTGAAGGTATGTATTGAGGAGATCGGTTCGAGAAAGAAGAAATTTTGCTTTGTCTATTACTGATGATGATCCTAGAACTCTCAGGGAGGCAATGTATTTAGAGGATGGAAATCTCTGGAAAAAGGCCATGGATGAAGAAATTGCAGCCTTGGATAAGAATGAGGCTTGGGATCTAGTGGAGTTTCCAACTAGAAGAAATACCATTGGCAACAAATGGGTATTTAAAAAGAATCTAAATGCAGAAGCAAAAGTGGAGAAATACAAAGCTCGGTTAGTAGAAAAGGGTTATTCCCAGGTTGAGGGAATTGATTTTGGTGATATTTTTTTCTCCTATTTCCAAGTTAACCTCTATAAGATTTCTATTATCTGTTGCTGCTGCATTTGATTTTGAAGTAGAACAGATGGATGTGAAGACAGAATTCCTACATTGGGATCTGGAAGAAGAAATATATATGAAGCAACGAAAAGGATTTGTTGTGAAGGGAAAGAAGAAGATGGTATGCAAGCTGAAAAAGTCCTTGTATGGTTTAAAACAATCCCCAAGCATGTGGTATAAAAAATTTGATACTTATATGTTGGGACTTGGTTTCACAAGAAGCAAAGAGGATCATTGTGTGTATTTTAAATTAATTGGTGATCATTTGATTTATTTGGTCTTGTATGTGGATGACATGTTTCCGATAGAAAACAACAAGGATATTATCCAGGATGTGAAAAATTAGTTGTCCTCTAAATTTGACATGAAGGATCTTGGTGCTTTAAATTTCATTTTGGGCATGGAAATTAAAAGAGATCGGAAAAAGAGGAAACTTTTGTTAAATCAGAGAAAATATGTCGAGACAATATTCCAGAGGTTTAATATGCAGGAATGTAAATTGGTCAAGGTTCATGTTCATGTTGGTGTAAATTTTTCTGCGGATCAGTGTCCCAAGACACATGAAGAGGAGGACGACATGTCTCATGTTCCATATGTGAGTGCAATTGGCTATTTTATGTATGTAATGGTCTGTACTAGACCATACATTGCACATGCAGTGTGAGTTTTGAGCAGATATATGTCAAAACTAGGGAAGGAGCACAACAATAAAAAGGGTTTTCAGGTATTTGCGTGGCATTGCTAGCTATGGATTGTGCTACCAAGGAAGACTGAGATTGGACAGAGTGTTGGATATAAATGGATTTGTGGATGCAGTCTAGGCTGGAGATCTGGATCGTAGGAGATATACAAGTGGGTATATGTTTAACCTATTTGGAGGAGCAATAAGTTGGATGAGAAAAAGATAGGCTGTAGTGGCACTTTCAACTACAAAAGATGAATACATGGCAACCACTCATGTAAGTAAGGAAACAATATGGTTACAAAGATTGTGTTTAGGTATTGGGTTGGTACAACAAGATGTAAGGATATATTGTGATAGCCAAAGTACAATTTTTCTGGCGAAGAACCCGACTTATCATTTAAAGACAAAGCATATTGATATTCAATATCACTTTGTGAGAGACATGGTTGGATAAAAGAAAGTGTTGTTGATGAAGGTGGAAACTTTGAAGAATGTTGCAGATTCATTAACAAAATATGTGAGCACTGAGAGGTTCTCTTGGTGTAGATGATCCATGGGCATTGCTACCCATGATTGTTGACTATGTAACCCTGTAACCCCCTGTATACAAAGAAAACAACAAGTGGGAGAATGTTCTGTATGTGTTATATTCTTTGTACGAGTAGTAGTAGTGCTTAGTATGTTGCACCGGGCACGGGGGGATTTGAGGGGGGTCGCAGGGGGGTGATATCCCACCTGCGCAGAGGTTTGGGGGAAACTTGTCACATTTTTGACTCATTTTTTCGTGTTGCCTTGATTTTTGTGTCCATTGTTGGGCGGTTTTTTGGCACATGGTTTTTTACCGATGGTTTTCTATTTCCAGTTAAGGAATTAGGGTTGTTGATGAATCGAGGTCATTGGGTTAGGGTTTGGATGCCGCTGGCTCCTATATGTATATTGTATTGTAAACAATGTATCACTATGAATGAGTATAAAATATGTTGGTTTTCTCGGTTTGGGGTTCCAGGGGAAAAATATCTATGTAATGTTTGTATTTTCCATTGTATCTTTTCTTTTCTTTTACTGAAAATATGTTTGCAGTAAATATTGTACAATGTTAAAATCTACAAGTTTGTTAGGATTTCCACGCTCCAAAAAGGCTATGTGGGTTGCATGCGAGTGGAAAAATTGCATGGAACTAGCGATCACTAGAGCGAGCAGAGAAAAGGCGAAAGAGACAAAGAACCAAAGAAAAGAAGAGAAGGAAAAGGAGCAATGAAGAAACATAAGAGATAGTCTAAGGTCTGCAACAAAAGAGAAGTCAGTTTGAGTTTTGCATGAACAATGTTATGAGTCTTTTTAAAAAAAAATTATGTGGTTGGAACAGACCTGTAGAGAGTCTATAATGGAGTCAGTCTAGTATCATGTGCAAAATATAAATAGAGAGTGGATAGTTCATTGTAATTTATAACTTGTAGAATGTATAAGAGTGCAGGGCCATATTCTTATTGCGTTGTGAGTCTGTTGATGTATGTGTTCTACCATTTAATGGAGATGATATAAAGATGGGGTTCTCTCTATCTATGGCTGTGTTTATTCTGAATTTCATGGATTAATGTGTAAATGGTGTATGTTGTTAGTTTGTGAATAAAATGTGATGGAGTGTATGAATTATATCCCGAGTAGCTTCTTTGTGTGCTTATCCCTTCATCCCCAACACAAGACTAGATGGTCTTTGTGATTCTCATGGCGTCTCAGGTGATACCTTCTTCAGTCCTAGATTGAAGATTGATATGTCGACACCTTGTGGTTTCGTTGGTCAACTCTAGATGATGTTGGGTATGTGTTATATTCTTTGCATGTGTGTGTGTGGGCATGTCAGATATGACAACTGCGTCTTTTGCTATTTTTAGCGGTTTACTAAAAATAATCCCGGTTTTAGGGATTAGGGTTTTGGTATCTACGAAATACCTAAAAACATTGTATATATTGTATAGTGAATGGTGAAATTCGATATAATGAATATAAGAAAGGTTTTCCCGGTTGAGGGTTTCAGGTATAAATCTCTGTGTACTATGTGAATGAGCCATTGATTAATTTCTGTTTTGCTTAAGAATATATATGCATTGCTTTACTTCGCAGGTTTAAAACTTACAGATGAACCCTAGGTCATCAACCCCCCAGTGTTAGGAAGGATGTGCGTAAGCGAGCCAACAATAGCTTCAAATTTCTCCTCAAATATTCTAATAGTATGGAGTATCCCTTTGTTGTTCTTCCTTATTTTTTTCCAAGTCCTAAGCTATTAGTGTCTTCATCATCCAATAGGTTTCCATTATACTAAATTACTTTGTATCTTAAGTCTTAGAATGGATTAGGTCCTTGAACCATCCCTCAAATTATTCCACAATTCTGGCATTGGATGTCACCCAACTCTTGGCCCTAACCTCATCCTCCAACACCTCCATTTCCTAATTTGTTGATGTTGATCATTTTGCTTCATAACTCTACTCAACCTTTCATGCATCTTTCTCTGCTCTGGTTGAAAAATTCTCTATCCTGGAGGTTGAGGAATTTCCTTCTCCCCCATGGGATTTGAACTTCCTTGCATTCCCACCTCTACCAAATCCCTTATCCATTCTAATATGAAAATAAAAGCACAAGAAAACCATGAGAGATAGGCCGAAACACATTAACACCACATATAGGAACCCAAAAAAACCAAGAGACAAAAGCCAAATGGGAATGGGTGACTCCCTCCACTCATTCCCAGTCACGATTAACCATCCCAAACTATCCCTTTGGTTCAAACACAAGGGACTTTCCAACACACACCACAAAAGCTGAGCATTAAGCACACAAAACATCAAAGAAGCTAAACAAGTCAGGGTACCTGCAACCCAAAGAACCAAGTTCCCTCTAGCCTAGATAGGCTAGCTACCTTGCATGCACGATTCTTCTTTAGAACGACCATGAACCAAATCAACCCAAAAAATAACATATCACCTCTGGAATTGGCCATCATTTTGAGTTCGTCCTAGCTTCCCCTCAACATGAAATCATCACCTCACATTTTCTCTATCTTCCCTCCACTCAAGTCACCATTTCTAAGCATTAAACCATAGGTCCGTTAAATGTACTGCTCTCATGCACATCTATTAACCATCATCAACACAATATATGATATTGAGAGGGTTGTACCTATCCCTATCACCTCCATCATCATCCTCTTGTGGATGAAGATTACCATCTATAACATCCCCTGTTTTAATCCACACAATTATAATGTAATTGTATAAATGTCATTTAGGCCGATGAGTGGCTATGTTTGGGGGGATTGTATATTATGTACATTTAAATTATTAATAAAAGTAGTGATCACTAGTTGTGATATGAGAGGGATGAAAATTATGGGTGGCTATGATTCCATAAGAGAGAGGGGTCCAAGGGGGAGTTATTTATGGGTATTAATCCAACCCACATTCCTAAATTATTATCATTATGTATAACCTTCTATTTTGCTATTGAGTGTTCCCAAAGACAATCATTAAACCCATGTAAGATGGTGGGTGTGAGGAGTCACATCCCATAGTTATTGGGAACATGGGGTTGAAGTAAAATCATCTTTGGGAAGAGTGTGAGTCAAGTAAGCAAGGGAAAGAGAAGGAAATTCATATGCAGAAAGTAGAATTTTTTTTTACATGCAAATTTTAGATAGCTTAAGGTAAGTGGAGTGTTAGGAAGAGAACCAACCATGTTATGCTTGAAGGAATCCGTGGTTTGGCTGTGTATTATGCAGAGATAGAGGCTCGTGTGCTTGTAAAATGGGATGTAAGCCTGTAATGCGTTTTCTTGTTGAGGAATTGGTTCAAGATCCCTGTGAAGGTTATTATGAGCATTCTTGAAGCAACTTAGAGTTCCTAAAGTCCTATCTAAGAGATTCCTAGCCAACCTAGTGTATTGGAAGCCATGATAAATGAATGTTACATCTTGAGTGACTGTGAGCAGTGAAGGGGGTACATTCCTTGGGTTGTGCAGGTTGTGGGGAAGAGAGAGCTGGTGGATTGGAATTGTTGTAGTAATAAAGCCTGGGTTTGGTGCTTCTATGTGTGGAGAGTAGATAACCAGAGGCCTGGATCTCCTTGTGGAGTATTAGTGTCAGCTCGGGGGTGGCATGCTATTGAGATTTGGAACAACGACGCCTATGGTTGGGAGGTTCATCCTTTGTATGCAACCATTTGGTTATATTTATAAACATATAAGTGTTATGTTGTTTTTATTATGATTATTCTGCTATGCAAGTGAATATTTGAATGTCATGTGTTTTTTGTGTGCTTACTAGATGTATTCATGTTTTTATATATGCTATTAGATGCATGGGAAAATCAACATGTTATTTGTTGTAATTTTACGTGCTTATTGACTCTTGGTTTATTTTATATGTATGGGGCATATTTAAATTTGTATTTGGTAGGAAAGGTTATTTTTGCAGTGATGATACTCAACTTGGAGGCTGGGCACATTTCAGATTCCAGCGCGGTGCTCGAATTGTCGTGCGCACTGAGAACAATTGTCGCACACAATACAAAGCCGATTACGTGTGCATTGCAAATAATTATTGTGAACAATATCAAGGATGTTGTGCACACAAATTGTCTCAGTGAGGATGCGATCTGCATGATCATTTGCAATGTCGTAGATGAGTTTAATTACATGTTATCAAACAATAGTTAAATCTATGTATAATTCCTAGCTAATAAGCTATAGTAATTTAGTTAACTGGAAAATTTCAAATTTATGTGTATTTTTCACAAGTAATGTTCTTCAGTTAAGATGGGGGGACGTTACACCATCCTATACAAACCTTGCATCCTTTTTATTGCATGGAAGAGTGGAAGCCTGGTGTGACGTGTGTACGTCCTTGGCGCCACCCATCGACACCCCATCCCGGTGAATAAATAAATAAATTTTTTACTAAAAAAAAACAAGAAATAAACTTAAATGTACACAAATTTATAAATAAACAAACCAAAAAGAAACTAAACTTAAAAAAAAGTATTGAAATGAGAATGAAACTGAGTATGGTGTGCATGGCACAGTGGTTGTCCACCCAAAGGGGCGTCCATGGGTTGCACCCATCAGACCCGATAATATCCAATGTGGGGGGGCAAGGGGGTGCGAGTTGCACACAACTAACCCAAGCCACTTGTGCACAACAACAACAAAAACCAATGAGGCGTAGGGCCAACCATGGTTGTGTGCCTAGAGGGGTTGGTCATAGATCACACCCATTGAATCACAATTATGAGAACTCATCTGTACAATCAAATCCTACACAATGCCTTAAAATAATAAAAAGTCAATGAATACAATCCACTTCGAGGGGGAAACCTCCTTTTACAATATATCTAGTTCAAAATACAATATGAGATGAGATAAGATGATCCTAATACTAGGTCTCCTTTGTGTGTGTGTGTGTAGGAGAAAAAGGGCACAATTATAATGAAAGGATGCAATGAAGCGCTGTAGTTGACATACAAATATAACAAAAGAAATGTAATAATTCAATATATAGGTCTTAATAGGGGGTTTTGTACATAACATGGGGCTTTGCCTATGGATTTATATGCCCCTCCCCTTCAAACAAGTGTTGTCCTCAACGATTTACAACCGTGGGTGTGTCTGCATGAAGGAATCATCTTCCCATGTTGCCTCTTCCACTGGTAGGTTCTTCCATTTGACGAGGTACTTGGTAATTGCTCAATTTTGCAACTTCTTAATCCACGTTTCAAGGATTGCTTCTGGTTCTAGTATGATTTTCCCTTCTCCATTACTCTTTGATAAAATAGCTTGCATTGGTATCTTGTCATTGATTATATTCTTTAAGAAAGAAAAATGGAAGATTGGATGTACACTTCTTGGTCATAGATGAATAACATGGGAATGATCTTGAGCAGGTGGAAGACCCTTAGGCATCTCTGCAAATACCTTGGAATAATTGTTGATAAATTTTTGGAGATCCATTGGAGCAAAGGCTATAGATGCTTGAACATATAGCGAGCACAATTGTGCAATTAAACCATGGTGTCCCTTTTAGAGTAATTTTTTCATGCCGTTAGAGCTTATCACTTTAGAGGGTTTCCCTTGGACACCTCCATCTGCAATCATTACTTGAAACTTTGGTGCTTGATATACAAAGCAATTGAGATATTTTGCTAATTTGTAATTGATGAAGGTATGGGTACTACTAGAATCAATCAACATTGTTACCTTTTTCTTTTTGATATATCCTTCTATCTTGAGGGTTTGTGGAGTACTGATGCCGACCAATGCATGACGAGATATCGTTGGAGAAGTATCTTCTAGCTCTATATCTTGTGATGGTTCCCGTTATCCCCATTTTGTGGGATAACTAAGGAGATCCTGTCTTGAGGTCCTCATGTTGCATATATGGAGTGTTGCGAGACTACATGACCAAGAGTGTCCACTTGCACATACCGAAGCTCGCTCTATCACCACATTCTGATCCATTGTTAGTGCATCCACCACACCAGCTAGCTTCTGGAAGGCAGATGGGTCTTGCTCCATGTGGTACAAGTAAGGTAATCACCCTAATATTTAAGTCATTTAAGCATGTTGAAGCTACTTTTTATTATAGAACGTCTGCTTGGAAATTATGCTTTTGACCCTGTATCAACTTGGTGAGTGTCATAGATTTCCTAGTAAGTGGCCAACCTTTGGGGAAGGTTTTCAATTGGGGTTATCGTACCATTCCCGACCATACATACCACTTTCCACTCATTACATTCCCATCATACTTCCCTCTTCTAGGTCCTTTGACTTTAGTGACCCAATAAGGGAATGTACCTCATTTCATGGAAAGAAGGGGCCAAAGGCCCAGAGGGATTGCTATTAGCTAAAAAGACAAAATCATAGATATAGACCTTCAAGATGCTTCACCCATGAATCCTCAAGAAAGCAATGAAACACTTCTCTGTAAGAAAAGGGTGACCTACAAAATTGAATGATAATGAATGCTTAGGGGGTTAGTTGGAGGATGGGGGGTCTCATCATGAGCCAACCTATCATGATCATGGGTATTTAGTGATATGACATTACCATCATCTGGTCACCAATCCAAGGTAGTGGCTCTCAGTTACACAGCTGAGAGAAAGGGGGTCTCATAATGATCCAACCTTCTCAATTCCGTGAGGTATTTGTGAATGACACTGCCATTATTTGGAAACCATGACAGGACAATGGACTTCAACTCATTCCTTAAACCAGGAAAGAAATAATGAATGGCAAGAAGATGGGCTTGGAAAAAGAGTGTTGCAAACGAAGATGCCACACACCCTCTACAAAGGCACCCATAAATGAGATAATATGAGCCCGTGTATGTCATGAAAGTTTGACCTATGAAGTCTAAACCCCTTCCACCTCATCATACACTACATAACCTTGAAAGGCCATCCTTGGGAGCATCCCCTACTTGAGGGTTTTGGTCTACCTAATAGGAACTTTATGACACCCCTCCCATACTTAAACTTGGTCAATTTCATAGGGTTTTTGAGCATTTGTTTGATTTGACGAGGTAGTTTTGATGCACATGTTTAGGTTCTATTAGCACCATGATTTTCATAGCTAGAGTTAGAGGTTTGTCCAAAGTTTTCAAAGCCATGACGTGATCTTGGGAAAATCAAGGCATTCCTAGATGAGTCATAGGTTAGGGTGAATATCATGTCAAAAGGTATTATGGTTCATCGTCACCTTTCATAAGGTCAGAGAAGGAACAATCATGACACTCCATGCCATTGGTATCATTGCAAACTTCAAAATCATACTCATTGTGCAAGTTTGCTGCTTTCATTTTTTGCACGCTGCGCAGAGGATTTCATCGTGCAAAGGATTTCGTCGCGTAGAGGATGATGTCACGCATAGGGTGTTGTCACACATAGGATTTTGTTGCACATAGGATGCTTTCACGTAGAGGATGTTTTCGCACATAGGATGTTGTCCCACATAGGATTTTGTCGTGCAGAGGATGTTGTCGCGTAGAGGATGCTGTCGCGCATAGGATGCTGTCGCGAAGAGGATGTTGTCACATAGAGGATGTTGTCGCGTAGAGGATGTTGTCGTGTAGAGGATGCTGTCATGTAGAGGATGTTGTCGCACATAGGAAGTTGTCATGCAGAGGATTTTGTCGTGCAGAGGATTTTCCTACGCACAGGCTACAAGACGCGCTGCATAAATGATTAATTTAGTGGCCAACTTAAAGATCACTTTTCGACCAACTAGAGAGGTATTTTAAAAATCCCCGAGAGGGTTTTGTCTAGGACAAACCAAATAATAAAAGTCTCTCTCATAGTTTCAAAAGGTGTCACAGATTTGGAGATTAGAAGGAAACTTTGAGCCCTATTTTTCAGTTTTCATGATTTCTTGTTTGAGACATGTTTTTGTGACACTTATTTAGGCCAGATGGAGATGAATTTCAAGAAACCATGAGAGGTTTTTCTTTATAACGAGCTTAAATACAAAAATCGTTCTCATATTTTACATATCTGTTACATTTTGAGAATTACAAGTGGTGTTTTGAAGCAATTTTTTCAGAATTTTGCCTCCTGAAAAGCAAGAAATCAGTTAAAACGTGTCATTTTCTCTTTGTAACTGTTTTTTTATTTTGGGAAAGGGGTTGGAGTTCAAAATGGTGTGATGGAAAGGGCCTATAGTGATATATATTGCATGGTACAAGAGTAGATAAGGTTTGGACCCTGAGGGGATTGGACTGTGTATATTTTTCCTAAATATCTTTATGAGCTAAATGCAGAAGTACCGTGCTTTCATGAAGCAAAGATTCATTACGATGTTGTTTTAAGTTTGCCTTTTCTTTGTAATGCTCATCTCCATAATTGTTTGTTCTTTCAAATATTTATTTGAGAGTACATGTTTGGAGTTCATCCATCTTTGATGCTCCATTCATACGGTAAATACTTGTTATGTGTTTAAATATTATGTGTTCAGAATCCATCCATGCTTGATGCTCTGCTCATAGTAATCTATTTTTCTGTAATTCATCTAAATTTACATTGAGAACTCATCCTTTGCTATATTCTCTCAGTGTGATGGGATTCCCCTTTCTCTTTTCTGCTTCCATCCAAAATATTACCTGTTGCTGAAGAATAACACTTACTTTTCCTTTGTTCTTTGTGAGTACACCGCCAATCATTAGCTCAATATTTTAATTTCAGAACTTGACTCCATTGCCCAATGGTACCTTTTCCTTGTTTGTCCTACCAACCCTTTTAAAACAAAAACAAACCCATCCTGTCGTAGAATTTGACCTCTGTGCCTTTATTAATGAAACCCTTGAGTTATTACCAATCATTATACATCTGAGAGAGCCTTCTCTGGTTGTAAAGGTCATAATACAATATAAAGTTGGTTGAAACAATTACCTTGGGTTTTTATTTGACACATCCAAAAGAAATTTCCGAGTGTGAACATGCTCCTTGCTTATTATATGTGTTTTACACTTGTCATGCTATCTTTGACATGAGATCTTTGGAGGGCATACCCGTTTGTTTTGCAGGACCTTGCTTGGTGGCTAGTTTTAGGAGAACAAGCCTAGCTTGGGCTTCCATGGGCCAGGGAGCCCACAATTTGGTTGCTCTAGACCCGCACAATGGATCACAAATATATGCATTTGGAGGCATACATGGCATCATGGAGGATCTTATCCAATCCCTAGTTCCAAAACGACTTGCCTAGGAGAGGCAAAACTTCATCTTTTGAGGGTTGACGCCATACTTGAGGGGGTTTGATGGTGATGGAGTGATTGCACATTGACACTTGGCATATTTTCATCGGAGGAGACATGGATTGACCCTAGCACTTGATGAGGAGGCTTAAGGAGCCCCAACGACCTTCTCAAAGTGGTAAAATGTCCCCTAAAGGGGTGACATCATCTTCTTTCTAGGGTTTCTAATGTGTTAAAGTGAATTTTAAATGAATTATTTGGTTAAAGGGGTAAGATAAGGGTTGTTGAACCTTTATATTATGTTTTACCCTTTTGAATGTGGACAAACTATGTTTTAATAATTTTGTATAAATAAAGATCATGTGAATCTTATTTCATAACATAACTCTCCCATTGTGAGAAGTAATTGGCTGAAATTTTCGCCATTCTTGGTCATTATGGTGTTTATCTCTTGTGAAATTTTTTTATGGTGCTATATTTTGGTGAATGTATGAGGAGGATTGATGTGCACCTCTTGGAGTCTTTCTCTCTTGGCTCTTGGATGAATGTTGCATGGTAAAGTAGGGTTTGATATCTCATTTTCTAGGATTAGGTAAGGAAAAATATGCATATGCTATTTCTTTCTTTCTTATTTTGGTTATTGTTGGTGGAAACCATAGGGAGGAGTATTTTAGATACACCCTCCATAATTGCTTCATTTATTTGCTAATGTTTTAAGTCTTTCTTTTTACAAGGGTTGCTAGGAGGAATACGAGTGTGTATACCCTCCTAGATTTACCCTAAGTTTGGTTGGCATACCCTAGGGAGTAAGAGGGTTTACACCCTTAGGGTTTTTTATTTATTTAAATTAAAAATTTAAAGACCCCATTTACCCAATTTTAACGGCACTAATCTGAATATTTTGCATTGGAGAAATAAAATAGTTACTTTGGGAAATGTGATTTTCGGTCATTTCAACATTTTGCTATTTGGGTTTTGTTTATTGTGCTTAGAGAATATATTAGCCACTAGGGAATCCCCTCTAAAGGGGTAGTTCTTGCTGATGTTACAAACATTCATCTTCAACCATTAGGGCTGCAAAAACCCTGATCTAACTTCTTTAATAACTCTTAAATCAACCATTGAAATTTTCTCAAAGTTTGCACACATGAACTACTAGGTCTAGGGCAAATTTTGCCAAACTTTGAGGTGGTTTTAGTGGATTATACTATTTCTGTAATAAGTTGTTTGTTGCAGACATAATGCTGATTTATATTGCTGCAGAAATTGTATACATGATCCTTACATTTTTATGCTAGTATCTTGGTCTTTGAATCTTGAGTTTCACTAGTGTTTACCTAGTTTATCTCTTGCACCTTTTACTTGATTTCTAGAACTTGTTTAGAAGAATATTGTGCCATTTTATTTCTGATATATACAGTTACCAACATCTTCTATTAGGAACAACAATATTAACTTGCCTGTCCAATTTATTATATTGCATTATATCTTGGTTTTCCTTGTGTCTCGGGCATGTATTATCTCTTAACAGTTCACTCAAAGCTTTGGAAACCTCAATCAACCCTCAAGAATCATTAACAATCTCCCTTTTCTATTTATAAACTTGACCTATAGTGGCATCCATTCATATATCACATTTTCCATCTCAATTCCCCCTAGGTCACCAAGATTCCCCCCTTGAGGTGACTACCTCACCTCTAAAGTGATGGAAACACCTACCTAATATGAAAGTGGGTAGGTTCTCTATAAGTTGTTTCCAATTGGTGATTGGGTCAGGATTTTCCCAACCTAAAACTTGTGCGATAAATTTTTGGCACCGTTCTCGGGAAGATTTTGAATCCTCTTCCGAACCCTAACGACACTTTGGCAAGTTATCCCAAAGCCTTTTCCCTAGATTTCCTGACGACTCCACCCAAGGGATGTTTCATTTCCACCCTTGATGAGCTCTTATTAAATCTCATTTGGTGACTCGACCTTCCAAGAACCCACCTCATCCCTTTCCATCCTTTGATGAGCCTTGAGCTCATTTGGCGACTCCATTGAGGTATTACCCTAAGTAATGGAAACATGGATTTGTCTCACTTTCATGAAGCATACAAGGCCTTGGATCTATAAGTTATTGACAGATATCCAAACAAGTGTCCGATAAACCAATTCGATCTCCTACCAAAGTTTGATGGTAATCCATTGTCGTTCGTAGCACACATTGTTGAGTTTACCAGATGCATATGCATTTTGAGTGCACAACATGAGGATGTATGCCTGCGATTGTTCTTTATGTCCTTGGGAAGTGAACAGAGGGACTGGATCGGGCATTCTTGCACAACGGAAAGTATATCTTCTTTGACGATCCTCATCAGAGAGTTCCTTAAC
This sequence comes from Picea engelmannii, assembly GCA_009831015.1. NCBI lineage: Eukaryota > Viridiplantae > Streptophyta > Pinopsida > Pinales > Pinaceae > Picea > Picea engelmannii. The sequence goes on along the minus strand of ML805385.1, from coordinate 11,710 downwards.
GCCGGGGACCTGAAGCTCAAAGTCTTGAAGATACAATTTAGGACCTGGAGAATGCTTTTTCGAGAGAAGTTTTTGACCTTGATCCAATTGAAGGATTGAGAAAAATGCTTCTTCCAAAGTTTGTTGAAAAAACAGTTGAAAGACAAGAAGTTGACAACAACAATGAGAAAATTTTTGAGTGTCTCAAGGGAAGCACATAAGAAGATTACTATTTTTGTGAAAAACTGATGAAAATTTTTCTTGACTAGGAATTTCTAGTTAAGTTTTGTCAACAGAGAGTAGAAGAGTATGACTCCAAACTCGAAAATTATGAGGAAAGTTCTGCCCCAAACTCATCCTCGGAAGTGGCCATTTCATATTATGGAACATATTCATTATACAACACTGTAACCGAGAGGTATGTGTACCAGGAGAACTTCCCAAATGACGATGAGCCTCTCTCCGTGCCTAAGGAAGTCTACAAACTTGTTAGAGATCAAGATCAAGATTGTGAATTCTATGATCCTATTAAATATGATGAAAACTCTATTAAAGAAAAAATCGATGGAGAAAGTTACCAAGAAGAAGAATATCTTGATAAAGTACAATATCTAGATGAGCAGAAGGAGACATTGGTATCCATGCCCCTGCCTGAAGAAGATTATGTCCTTCTTCCCTGTTTTCCTCTTGCACATGAAGTTGAAGAAGCAACTAGCCTTAATAATGAAGAATTTGAATATCCAGTCCATGCCTCTAATCCTCTTGAACGCGAAGACAAAGAGATGACCATTTATGTTGATGGTCTTATGAAATAAACTTTAGATATGGTTGATGGACATATAGACACTTTCATACGGACTGGTAGACGTAGGTGGGAGCTTGTTCGTCACATTTTTGATAGAGACCCTATTTATGAAATTGAGGGCAGCTGATGCAGGAACATCGTCAGCAAGACCACGTGGAAGGACGACTCAATGCCATAGCGCACACGAAAGGATAACTCAGTGCCATAGTGTGCCTTTCTAATTTAGAAAGGAATCTACAAGCTAGCGTTTTTTGTAAATCCATTTTTGAACAGATGGGTGATGAAGAGAGAAACGCTTGGGATCTGAATGATCGCAAGAGATTTGGGAGTTTCACTCTCATTCTTGAATGTAATTGAACTAGAGTAGCAGTTAGGTTTTTCATTTTTTGGGGAGTAGACAAGTAGTCGGGGGGAACCCGAGAGGACCTCTAGTAGATGTAGATGCATGGCTTGCCCAAATGAGGTGGCTAGAGTAGTATTGTTGAATAGGATATAAAATAGTTTGCTTGAGAGAGCCGAGACTATGTTACAGTCCAACTTACACATATTGTAATCAGACATTCATTTTAATAGAGAGAAATAAATTTTTCCTGTATATGAACTTTCTATATGTGTTGATGTGTTTATGAATGTAATTTGTGCTTATGAATGGATGTTGTAGATGTTTGTTAAGTTTTCATCTGCAGGGATAGATAGAATTCTCTATCTGTGACTTTGCTAGAATTGTTTTTGGGTTCTTTAGGCGGTGCAAGGAGTGCGCAATAGAATGTTGGGGGTTTTGGAGCCAACGCAAGGAGTTCGTATCTAAATCTCCAATCGAGTTCAGGGGAGAATGTGCCAGGAGGGCACACTAGAAGGATTCACAGACTCAAGAAGCCTCAGAGTTACTGAACACTCTGGAGGAAGGATTGTGTAGAGGAAGCACATAACAAAACTACTAAAGGTTCTGTAGAGATCTGCCAGGAAGGCATCGAGCAAGTGCAAGGAGTGCACAAGGGTGAACTCTGTTTCGAGTTCAAAGAGAAAATAAGTGTCACAGGAGAAGGCACTTATAGGGTTGCTGAATACTCTATGGAGATCCGCAAGTGTGTGTTGAGAGAATGCAAGAAGCACATTCTTGAACTTGAGAGAAATCAAGATTTTGGAGGAAGACCTGTGCAAGGAGGGCACTAGGCCAACACTAAGACAAAGTGTTGAAAGACAACCATCTGAAGGCTCAACAAAGCACAATAAGAGTGCGTAGAGAGAACTTGTTCAAGTTCGAAAGCTCAGAAGAACGTTGAGTTGCCAAGAAAGCACTAGAAAAGTCTTTTTGAAGACGCAGAAGGACCGAGTCCCTTAGAGATCTGAGTAAGCTAAATCTCAGAAAGGATGGTGCCTTTGCATAGAAAGTCCTACCAGAAAGGGGCAAAAGATAGACTTGTTCCAAGTCCTAAATCTCAAAGGAGAGGTAGCGCTTCAATAAACACAGGCGAGACTCAAAGTCATCGGGCTCGCAGAAGGATCAAAGGTCGAGGCCTTTGACACTTAGAGAATTCTTCCAAGTCTAGGAAGAACGCCAAAGCTCATAAGGGATAACACTTTCCAAGAAGCGCAAACAAGATCCAAGAAATGGACTCACAAGAAGGACAAAGGTCGAAACCTTGGAATCTTTAGAAAATATTCTAAGTCTGAAGAAAGCTTAAGATTAGGGGGAGAGATGTGGACCGTCTTATTAGCATCTAGACAATGAGGAGCAAGCGTAGGAGAAGATAATATCTGAGCCGTCAGATCTAAGCGCAAGGGTCGACAGTCGTTGGATCCAGTTAAGGTGTACGCACCTTAGCCTTTTGAAGGTGCACATGAGAGTGGACTTTGCGAAGTCCCGAAATCATCGGAACCATCCATCATAAGGGGACAGGTGGCAACATATTTGAGAGTTTGAGGTCTTAGAACTTGGAAAATTTGCAAGGAGGACAAGAGAGAACCTTCGAGGCCCAAAATTGTGAAATGCGAACTCGCGATTTGATCCTAGCCACCCATCAAGAAGGGACACGTGGTTGGAGCTCAACATTTCACTGACTCGCAGAGTGGAAAGGTCAAAGGGCAGAGTCGTGAGGATTCATAAAGTGAGAACTCGTGAAAGGATCACAACCGTTGATTGAAGAGAGAGCGTGGACTGTTGATTGTCCATGGAAATATCAGGAGTTCAAATATCGGGAGAAGGGAGGTGAGCGGTCCTCCAACTTCACGAAACACAAAGTCCCTATACGCAAAAAGGAGATCATGACCGTTGGATCATGGGGATTGTGGACCATTGATCTGACGAGTGGAACTCACAAGTTTGGGTTTCGAAAGGACGAGCAAGCAGACTTCGCAAAACACGAAATTGTGAAGCACTCAGAAGGTTTGGCCCCAGGTCATAGCGAGGGGTCATATGGATGGAGGATAAGGGAGGAGCTAGCACGCGCTAGGCCCCTATCGGGATTTCGGAGGCCAGGAGAGTCGGGGTGACTCACATGCAAATACCCGATACGTGAAATCGCGAAACACATTTTGAGTTAGGCGAGTGGTAATAGCCATGGTCGCAAGAAGGAAGGGGCTTAGCCAGAAAGGAGCTAATGCCCAGTTAGCGTGGAAATTGAAAAACGCTCAGGAGAGAACCCGTGGGTCTCATACGACCTGCGCATTTGGAGAAAGAACCTATGTAAGTGGGTTTGGGGTCTAGCAGAGACCCAAAGAGTTGATCTGACTCAGTTTCTTGATCAATCCTAGATCGGGAGGTTGCACAACCATGAGGGGAGAAGGGAGGTCTGCATCAGTAGCCATCAAGAAAATGGGTTTGATTTATCATCCTCAGAGTACTACTTTTCATTTGTTTATGATTCATATGTTTGGAAACCTAATGATGACATGATTACATATTTATTTGAGGATGATTGATCACAACATTTCTAGGATGATTTTCAGCCATCCCTTGGGACTTGGAACACATACCTTTTTGGGGATGCATAAATATTGTATGAGGAATCTTATCCACCTCCGTCCTCAATTTTGGAGGAATACTAGGATGTGGCCATCGTAGAGCGATCATAGTTTCACTCTATAAAGAGGATGTATTTTCATATCGATGATTTCTACATGGATTCATAGATGAAGGGGCCGTATTTTTGTTTCTCTAGACCTACGACTGTCCCTTACCACATATCTTCTTCTCCGGGAACTAATGCAGACTTCTTTCGATATCTCATCTTCTCTTAGTATTCAATAAGCATTGGATATTTGTGCGTGAATGAAGATGAACCATTGTCTATATATGCTAGTCCTTTTCAGAGATGGTTTGATCAAGCGTGTGGCTATCACCTTAGACATGATTCCTTGGATGATCAGAGTTGCAGATATTATTTCCATAAGGATTTCCTCCCTCCCTCCCATCTCCATGAGTTTCATTTCATTTCATGATTATATATCTATTTATGCTCATGATCATTACGTGCTTGACTTATCTGTGTAGTTTTACATAATTAAGAAAAATGGGAGATACTTTGATGGGATGATCAACTGCTTGCACTGGTTGTATGAATTCACATGACATCACCTATTGATTGATCTTCAGGGCCCCAAGGATCGAGGTAAGTAGGTAGGTAATATTTCTTTCCTTTCATTTTGATCTTGATTTCTCATATTAGTTTAGATGCATTTCATATTTCATTTTTCTCTACTTGCATATTGATTTCATGCTTAGTTTAGAAATTTTTGAAAAATGCCAAAATTTTCTTTTCTAGATTAGTTTTCGTTTGGATTTTGATATATATGGACAAAGGGTTATAGAACCACCCTAGATTTTATGGTTTTATATTTCAGTGTAGGCACAGGTCTACCAGGAGATGTTGTGGTTCTCATGCACTTTACTACGAGAACATGTCCCCAAGTAAGAGCCAAATGTTATCCCCATTTTTTAGGATAACTAAGGAGATCATGTCTTGGCGCCGTCAGGTTGAATATATGGAGTGCCGAGAGACTACATGACAAACAATGTCCACTTGCACATATGAAATCCTGCTCTATCACCACATTTTGATCCATTATCAGTGCATCCACCACACCAGCTAGCTTCTAGAAGGTAGACGGGTCTTGCTCCATGTGGTACAAGTCAACTATTGTGGTAGGTAATCACCCTAATATTTAAGGTATTTAAGCACGTTGAAGCTACTTTTGATTGTAGAACACCTGCTTGGATATTATGCTTTTTACCCTATTTCACCTTGGTGGGTGTCATAGATTTCCTAGTAAGTGGCCAACCTTTGTGGAAGGCTTGCAACTGGGGGTCCCTTGAGGGGTTATCGTACCATTTCCAACCATACATGCCACTTTCTTCTCATTACATTCCCATCATATCGCTCTCTTCTAGGTCCTTTGACTTTAGTGACCTAAGAAGGGCATGCACCTCATTTGATGGGAAGAAGGGGCTGAAGACCCAAAGGGATTGTTGTTGGCTAAAAAGATAAAAGCCTAGATATAGACCTTCCATATGCTTCACCGAGGAATCCCTGAGAAAGCAATGGAATGCTTCTTTGTAAGAAAAGGGGGACCTACAAAATTGAATGATAATGAATGCTTAGGGGGTTAGTTGGAGGATGGGAGGTCTCCTCATGAGCCAACCTATCATGATCATGGGTATTTAGCGATACAAAATTACCATCATTTGGTCACCAAGCCACTGTAGTGGATCTCAATTACATAACTGAGAGAAAGAGGGTCTCATCATGAGCCAACCTCCTCATTTCCGCGAGGTATTTGTGAATGACACTGTCATTATCTAGACACCATGCCATGAAAATGGCCTTCAACTCATTCCTTAAAACATGAAATAAATAATGAATGGAAATAATATGGGATTGGAAAAATTGCATCACAAACAAAGGTGCCACACATTGATCCAGTGTTTTGGAAATTCACTATTTTTAGTAATTTTTTGGTTCCTAAACTTCCGGGGCCATTTTGAGGGCCTAAACGAAGTTTTTTCACGATAGAGCACCTCAATAAAATATAAAGGCTTTGATTAATCCATAAAAATGAATCTCCTCATCGATACCTTTCGAACGAGATATCGTACTCCCCAAACAAAGATTGTATGCCAAAGTTATGCCCCTGAGAAGTTGATACATTAAACCACCCAAAACGGGGTCCACAAAACTGTTGGATTTTCATCTTCCGGGGTTAGGGTTTTGGATTTTATTTATGTTAAAAAGGCCTTTGGAGCCTCATTGTAATAAAAATATTCTTGTGAATGAGCATAGCCATCATATCTCTTCTCAGAGATAAGCTGCTACCATTCTAGCGAGTCTTTCACTCTGTATTTCTACAGTTTTGTACATTTCGCTCATTAATAGAAATTGTGTATTACTGTATCTCTGTGTTTATGGTTATATATCTGATATATCTCTATTATATTATTGGATATCTGATATATATCTGTACATTTCTTTATTATATCTCCGCTCTCATTTCATGCCGAAAATAATCTGGATCAGTGGTATCAGAGCATGTTCCTCTTGATCGTTTTTTTTTCTAGTGCATGTCCTTGATGATGTATGAGTATAGAAAGTTGGGTCTCGAGATTGTATCTCTTGAGGAAAATCACTCTCGCAAACCCAAGAAACCCTCCATGGCAGAAGAAAAGAAAAATGACAGAGCAAATGATTCTATTAATTTGTTGCTTGAACAAGCTCTCACACGACAGAGGGACGAAATGATGGAGAATTTTTCCCACATCCTTCAATGCCTATTGATAATAGAAGATACCTATTCATCAAGAAGACACTTTGGAAGCACCTCTCCTTTCAAGGTACAAGTCAATTTTGATATTCTCTTATTTTCAGGTAAGACATATGCAGATGCCCTAGAAAAATGGTAAAATCTGCTAGAAGGTTATTTCACTGTTCACAATTTTTCCTACAGGGAAAAGATCACCTTCTCACTCCTTAAGGCTCTCCCCCATGTCAAATATTGGTAGAAAACTTACTGGGAGGAAATTTCCACATAGGATTCTGGAATGTATAGGGCCAAGCCCACCTGCGATTTTTTTGTGGATTCGGTCAAGGAACAATATTACCATGTTGGTAACTATGATGACCAGTACATGAGATGGAACATGCTATGTCAATAGAGGGGACAAGCTGTGTCAGATCTCACCAATACATTCTATACCTTTCACACCAAACTGGGTATCAAATATCCTGAGCGGGAGAAGACAGATCATTGATGCAAACCCCAAAACTACTTTCGCGATCGCAACAATTCAACAAGAAGAACCAACATATATTGAAGAGGGGGATCACCTCTTCCATTCACATATGTGGGTGAAGGGGACCCCATTGCATTTTATTGTTGATAGAGGAAGCCAAAAGAATCTAATCTCATCAGAGGTCGTCAAGCAGTTGGGATTTTTGACAACACCACACCCACAACCATACAACATCGGGTGGCTTCGCCAGGGACGAGGTCTCCGTGTCAGACAACAATGTCGATTGTCATACAACATCCAACCCTTCAAGGATGAGGTATTATGTGATGTTTCCCCACTGGATGCTTGTGATGTTCTTTTGGTCCAACCATATATGTGGAAGTGCCATGTTATTTATGAGTCTCAACCCCATAGTGTCATTTTTACTCTAGGAGGTCATCTCTACAGGATACCAGAGGTAGTTACAACTACTGTCCCACCTAAATAGTGCCACAAGGTAGTATCTCATACTATAAAATTCAGCTTCTTCACAATCTTTCAAAAGGTGAACAAAAGGACACCGCAACCATTGCAGCCTCATTCCAAGCACCTTCTATCCAATAGAAACAGGTTGACAAGATTGAAGAAAAGCGCAAATATTATTTATACACATAGTCATATCATGTAGCCAAACTGGTTACAAATGTCCAACCCTTTCAACATCATGTTCTCAACAACCTTCCACAAGCCAAGAAACAAAACTTCTACAGTAAGGAAAACAACTCACCAAGGTTCAGATTTAGCAAACGCTTCCCTCTCTCCCTTGGGAACTCAAATCAATGGATACCATTGCTTCCTAAGAAGGGAGTATTTATCTAGGTGGATATCGGTGGCCACCCACCTATTCCAACTGGCTCAAAAACCTTTTCTGGCAATTTACTATTTTTAGTAGTTTTTTGGTTCCTAAACTTTCGGGGCCATTTTGAGGACCTAAACAAAGTTTTTTCGCAATTGGGAACCTCAATGATTTAAAAAATATTTAATTGTTCCTCCAAAATTAATCTCCTCATCAATACCTTTCCAACAAGATATCGTATGCCCCAAACAAAGATCGTATTCCAAAGTTACGACCACGAGAAGTTGATACACCAAACTACCCAAAACGAGGTCCACAAACCTGTTGGATTTTCATCTTTTGGAGTTAGGGTTTTGGATTTTATTTATGTTAAAAAGGCCTTTGGAGCCTAATTGTAATAATAATCTTCTTACGAATGAGTGTAGCCATCACATCTCTTCTCAGAGATAAGATGTCACAATTCTAGCAAGTCTTTCACTCTGTATTTCTATAGTTTTGTACATTTCGCTCATTAATAGAAATTATGTATTACTGTAGCTCTGTGTTTAAGGTTATATCTCCGATATATATATTTTATATTATTGTATATCTAATATATCTCTGTACATTTCTTTATTATATCTCTGCTCTCATTTCATGCCAAAAATAATCTGGATCACACACTCTCTACAAAGGCACCCATAAATGAGATAACACAAGCCCTTGTATGTCATGAAACTCATCGACCTATGAAGTCTAAACCATTTCCACCTCATCATACACTACATAAACTTGAAAGGCCATCCTTGGGAGCATCCCTTACTTGAGGGTTTTGGTCTACCCAATAGGACCTTTATGACATCCCTTCCATACTTAAACTTGGTCAATTGTATAGAGTTTTTGAGCATTTGTTTGATTTGATGAGGTAGTTTTGATGCACATGTTTAGCTATCTTTCTTATTATATGTGGTTTACACTTTTTATGATATCTTTGAATTGAGATATTTGGAGGGCATACCCTTTTGTTTTGCAGGACCTTACTTGGTGGCTAGTTTTGGGAGAACAATCCTAGCTTGGGCTTCCATGGGGCAAACAACCCATAGGTTGGATGTTGTAGGCCTGCACACCAAATCACAAAGATACAAATTTTGAGGCTTACATGGCATCATGAAAGATATTATCCAACCCCTAATTTCCAAACGACTTGCCTAGGAGAGGCGAAATGCCATCTTTTGATGGTTGATGTCATAGGGGGCTTGATGGTGATGGAGTGATTTCACATTGACACTTAGATGACACTGGGTAGGTGACAGTGGGTTGGTGATCTCTAATTTGTCCCCAATTAGCGGCTGGGTCGGGATTTTCCCAACCTACAAATTCTGTGGTAACATTTTGGCACCATTGTCGGGGAGGATTTTGAATCCTCTTCCGAACCCTAATGACACTTTGACAAGCTATACAAAATCCTCTTCCATAGCTTGAATCATGACTCCTCCCAAGGGATGTTCCCTTTCCACCCTTGATGAGCTCTTATTAAAGCTCATCTGACAACTCCACCTTCCAAGAACCCACCTTATCCCTTTTCATCCTTTGATGAGCCTTGAGCTCATCTGATGACTCCATTGAGGTATTACCCTAAGTAATGGAAACATGGATTTGTGGAACTTTCATGAAGAATACAAGGCATTGGATCTCAAAGATATTGATAGATATGCAAACAAGTGTCTCATAAATCAATTCGTTCTCTTCCCAAATTTCAATGGTAATCCATTGTTGGCCATAGCGCACATTGTTGAGTTTACCAGATGCATCTGCATTTTGAGTGCACAAAATGAGGATGTATGCATGTGGTTGTTCTTGCTATCCTTGGGAAGTGAACAAAGGGATTAGATCATGCATTCTTGCAAGATAATAAATATATCTTCTTTGATGATCCTTGTTAGAGAGTTCCTTAAATGTTGGGCACTAGAATCTCAAAGTATCAAAGATACAATTAAGGACGTGGAGGATGATTTTTCAAGCGAAGGTTTTGACCTTGATCCTATTGAAGACTTGAGAGAAGCACTTCTTCCATAGTTTATTGAAAAAATAGTTGAAAGATAAGAAGTTGACAACATCAATGAGGAAAGTTTTGAGTGTCTCAGTGGAAGCACAGAAGAAGATTACGAGTTTTGTGAACAACTGATGAAAATTTGTCCTGACAAGGAATTTCTGGTTAAGTTTTGTCAATAGAGAGAAGAAGAGTACGATTCCATCCTTGAAAATTATGAGGAAAGGCCTACCCCAAAATTAGCCTGGGAAGTGGCCATTGCATATTATGGAATTGATTCATTATACGGTGTTGTAACCAAGAAGTATGGGTACTAGGAAAATTTCCCAAATGCCGATGAGCCTCTCTCCATGCCTGAGGAAGTCTACAAACTCATCAGAGATCAAGATCAAGATTGTGAATTCTCTGATCCTATTAAAGATGAAGAACACTCTATTAAAGAACAAATCCATGGAGAAAATTTCCAAAAAGAAGAAGACCTTGATAAAGTACAATATCTAGATGAGCAGAAGGAGACATTGGTATCCATGCCCCTGCCTAAAGAAGATGATGTCCTTCTTCCCTATTTTCCTCTTGCATATGAAGTTGAAGAAGCAACTAGCCTCAATAATGGAGAATTTGAAGATCCAGTCCATGCATCTACTCCTCCTACACACAAAGACAAAGAGATGATCATTTATGTTGATGGTATTTTTTATCGCACAAGTTGTAGGTTGGGAAAATCCCAACCAAACCACCAATTGGAAACAAATTATAGAGAACCTACCCACTGCCACCTTATGTAGTTGTTCTCGTCACTTTAGAGGTGAGGTAGTCACCTCAAAGGGGGAATCTCAATGACCCTAGGGGGGATTTAGATGGAAAATGATAGGTATGAGTGGATGTCCCTAGAGATTAATTCTAAATGGTAGGAAGAGCTTGAAAATGGGTCTTGGGAAGGTTTAAGGGTTGCCAAATGAGTTGAGTTACCCTCCAAGATTGAATACCTGCCCGAGACACAAGGAAAACCAAGCATATAATGTAATATGTTAGTTGGACAAGAAATTTAACCTTGCTGTCCCTAATTGCAGAAAAAGTAAATGATATATATCAGCTCAATAAATATAGCAAAGGATGTAATACAAGTGCTAAGCATATGATAAAATAAATAAGAGACAAGGTAGTGAAAGCTAGCTCAACTCATCAATGATTAAGCAATAACTATAGCACAAAAAACATGGATGAAACAAAGGGTTGTTGCAGTGATAATATCAGCCTTATGGATGTAGGAAATCAATCTTAATAGCAGAAAAATCAACCAATAGAAACCACTTCTAACTAGCCCAATAGGTGTGTTAGGGAACTAGTAGAGAGTTGGGGCAAAGTTAGGGCTAAATCCTGGGGTTAGTTTAGGAGTTATTAGAGGTTAGAGGGTTAGTTTTCTGCGGCCCTATTGGCTGTAGGTTAGTTTTGTAGCAACAGAAAGAATTTGTGGTTGAAAGGGGATGCCTCAATGAGGCAAAAGAGCCAAAGGCTCAAGGAACAATTTCCCAAAGAGACAACTTTAAAACTTGAAAATTTCACATTTACCAAGGAAATAATTTATGTCTCCAATGAAACAAGTAATGACTAGTGCCTTTAATAATTGGGTTAATTCAGTCAAGCAAAGAAATATCTAGAGGTACTACCTCCTTGGGGGTTTAAATCCTCTTACTCCCCAAGGCAAGTATCTATAGCTAGGGTTTAGGCTAAGAGGGTGTATGCACTTATACTTCTCTTAGAAACCCTTGTTAAACCAATAAAATGTAAGCATAAAGTGATGGAGGCTAAGGTGGGGGTGTATGCCCTTATACCTCC
>ML805384.1:93811-105413 GCA_009831015.1 Picea engelmannii | reverse complement strand
CGCTTTTTAGGGATAACTAGGAGATCATGTGTCGAGGCCCACAGGTCCTAGACATGGAGTAACGAGAGCAGGATTGACCTGAGCATGACCCTGGAGGGCCTATCCTTTTCTTCTTCCATCAGATTTGTCTTGTCAGCAGCAACAACTTCCATCACCATCGGCTTGGTCTTGTATCGGAAGAGGTTCTTGCTCCATGAGGTAATTGGGTCCAGGTATCATGGTATGTGTCACTTTTGATCATTGAAACTTTTAAATATATGCATTTGATTCCTTTTATCTATAACAACTGCTTGGATCTTACATTAGCCCACTTGACCATGCTTGGGCAGATTGACAGGGTGCCCTAGCAAGCTTGTTCCCATAGGTCTTGGTTTGCCACTGGGGGATTTCTAAAAAGCCATCATTCGCTCCCATCACAGCGCCATTGTTTCATCTTATCTCCCGATCATTTATCCCATTCCCCTTATTTGGGCATTGGGTTGATCTACTTGTAGGATTGCACCTTATCTCGTGGGAAGAAGGGGCTAAAGGCCCATAAGGTAAAAGTAGCTGGTAAAAGACAAAAGCCTAAAAATGAAACCTCGAGATGCTTCGCCCAGGGATCCCTGAGAAGGCAATAAAAGGCCTCTCAACAAGAAACAAGAGGGACCCAAAAATCAACAAACAAGACCTAGTCAGAGGATAGGGGGTCTCATCACGAGCCAACCTATTAGTTTCATGGGTACCTAATAGTATGACATTGCCACCTTCTGGTTACCACGCCAGGGCAGTGACCTTTGATTGCATGGCCAAGGGAAAGGGGGTCTCATCACGAGCCAACCTTCTCATCTCTATGAAAGTACTTGTGGGTAACACTGTCAGCTCTGGTCACCATGCCAAGGCAATGTTCTCTGGTTAGCTCTTGAATAAAAAGAAAAAGAAGAAGAAAAATAAAATAAAAGAATAAAGCTAAAAAGGAATAAAGGCAAGAACGGGCTTGGAAAAAATGCATCCATGATAGGTACAACTCGCCTTCTATAAAGGCACCCACAGATAACACTATGCATCCTTGGCTCTCACTACACCCACATGTCTGGACATCCCCTAGCCACATCACCTCACTTACATGGCTTGGATGAAATCCTCCTGGAAACTTTCATTTTCTTGTGGATACTAGCCCAATAGGACGTCTTGTCTTTTTCTCCGATCTTGTATTGCAGGTTTTTGTAATGTCTTTGAGCTACTGACTGATATATTAGGTGTTTTATGCATATGTTTAATAATATTGATGATGAAATGTGATTGGCATTGCTATGATCCCTGTGACTGATGAGCCCATGGAGGGCGTAGATTTTGATGTATAGGACCATGCCAGACGGATAGGTACCATTTGGACCGGTACACATGGGGAGATGATCAGTTCGGACCTCCATGGGGCTGAAGAGCCCACTAGATGGATGCTGAGACCCCATCAGGGGGCAGAGACAGGACGGTGGTTGATCAGGTTTTTGCACCGGAGAAGAAGAGGACCTTCCATCAGAGGCACTTTGGCAGAGCCCTGCCTAGAGGGATTGACCCACTTCTAGTGAAACGTTTTCCCTAAATGGCCCAGAACGTCACCTATGGGCTCATGATGTCATCTTGAGCATGTGGCAGTTTGACAGGGCAGTTGGCACGTGTGGCATGATGGAGAGGCCCAAAGAGGGCTAACATTTTTCTCTTTATTGCTACATTTTCCCTAAAAAAGGGCTAATGTCTCCCTTAGAAGGGGTGACGTCTCACTTTTTGCTCAATTAGGGTTTTAAAATGAACATTTAATGTAAAAATGTATTATTTTGGTATTTTGGCCTGGTCGGCCTTTTTATGACCTAAAAGTTAAATTAGGTCATTGAAACATTATATTTTGAGGGTTTTCACTCTTATTTTAGGAGGAATGATCACTCACTCATTAGTGAGGTTTGATTTTAGCGCCCTATTGGGGTTTTTGGCTGAACTAAGTGATGCACACTTATTGAAGGAAGAGATTTTTTTGCATTTATGGTGTTTCTTTTGAAGGAAGGTGTTACAACTAGGGTTTGCATGGTTATTTCTTCATGATTTGTAAGTATTTTTCTGCAAACCTTTTTGATTGAATGGTTGTAGTTTGATTTCTTGCATCTATTTATAAATATTGTTGAATCAAAACCCTAGGGGACAAACACACAAATAGGTTGTTGTCTCATGTCCCCTGATAGAGAAGCCTTAAACCATTGAAGAGGAAAAAGAGAGCCTAGCCATAACTACACTCCTTTTTCTTTCTTCCTTATGCTAGCCATACCCTTTTGAGCCACTAAGAGTGAGACGTCCCTGGCCTAGGCTTACTACACCAGGGTCGTACTGTTCTAGGGTTTGTTGATAGGCCTTGCTCTAGCAACACCTCCCTCAGCAAAACCTCATGTCTTGGTCTATTTTTTCCTATTTTTGGGCTAGTTGTTTGCTGGGAAGGAGGAGAGAGCACGAGGCCTTGCTTTTGCAACACCGGAGTGAGCCTCTCTCCCCTAGGGTTCTGCTTTTAAGGCCTTTCTCTAGCAACACCTTGAAACTTTTCCCTCCAGTCCTTTGAAATCTCTTTCCCTTCAACTCTTGCGTCTGTCATTTATTGACTCCTTTAACCCTAAGGCACTGATCTCCAGCCTCCAACATTGAAGTGAAATCAAATCCAAACACTCTCAAACTTATTTTAAAACTGAAACCCTAACTACACTAACCCTAACCTACTAACCCTAGAATGATGACATCAACCTTGGTTATTTCATCTTGATGCAACAACATTTCATTTCATAAGAAATTGAATGGTAGTTAAGAGCATTTATTGGATTGAGTGTCGATTTGTTACATCGAATGCTATATCGTTCCAGTATTTATTGACAAGTAACATATTTATCATTGCCATTTTGCAAACATTGATTTCATCAACATTTACTGTCAAATTGCTTGCATTAAATATAAGATAGTCACTTACATATGAAGTACTAACCCCATTGAATATAGTTTGCATGTATCTTTCTTGCTGTTGTCTTGTTCTAGGCACATACATATTCTTTGGGGGTTACTTCGAATTGGCCTTTGGTCGGACTATCTTTTTGGGTGGTGATCTGTGAAGGGGGAACTATCTTACTTCTTTTGAACCTTTGCCTCTTCAAAGCCACAGGTCACCGGGGACGTCTCCCCTGGGCCTAACCTCACTAAATAGAAAGAACCTCCCCATTGTGGTGACATTGGGTGGGGAAGGTTCCCATTTCGCCAGTTTGACCTATGATCCACTAGCCTCTCTCCCGTCTACAAACTGTGTGATAACACATCCTTTATGTAATGATTTGTATATCACAAAGATGAAACACACACAACCTTTTTGCTTAATTAACAATCTTTATCATTTATCTTACTTGGAACTCTAAGCTATTTTTCATCAACTTTTTCATTTAATCCTAATTTTAATATTTATCAAATATTCAAAATCATAACTTGTTATACTATTCCAATATTTTAAATTGTTCAACTCCAATTTATACCTTTTCTTTTACTTACAACTCTTATTTTAAAATAATTCACATAAAATTTCACCATAAATCTTTTTTTTTCAACTCTTTCCATCTCTTTTTTTCCACTCTTTCCAAGATTTGATATACTTACATTTTTCTAAAATCTCTACCCATTATAATAAATTTTCCCAAAATCTTGGGAACAACAACGAGAATATAGTTAAACCCATTCTATAAATTATGTATCATTTTCGAATTTCATTGGGCATCTTTAACCACCACGCAACCTAAGTATAAAAAGAAAATACATCATTAATTCGTGGACCTTCCACCACGTAAATAGAAATTGAATTCTTCTATATAAAGAGGCCTATGTTCTTCGAAGGAGAAAAAGCTATTAAGAGTGCACCACATGGAAATGGACCCTTCTCCCTAAAAAAATAGATCGTCTTAGTTTTAATAACATAATTACATCATAAGAGTTAAGAGTTAAGAGTTTGGTATCTATTTTTGAGGTCACGGTTAAGTCCGATATTAAATTAGTGTTTGATACTCTTTTGTTTGTGGAACAAGAAATTCATACTACTTAATGATTTGATTGTTAAAGTTTATAGAGGTACATATGCCTTACCCTCTTATGATCTTCAAGGAAGAAATACATGTTCTTAACCATTAAACCTACTCATGTTGTATTAAGAAATATAATAATAAATATTAAATGATTTTGGTGATATAAAAATATTCTTCATTAATTAATTGTTTCATTAAAAAAATTAAATATTTTTAAAAATTATTAATAATCTAATTTTCTTTTAATACTATTATAATATAAAATTAAGTTTAGTTATCACTAACATTAAAACATCAAGTCAATTAACATACAAATTAAAATAATTCTAAAACCAAAGTAACATAACTTATAACTTATACTATGGAGGACATCATTCCCAATTAAGAGGAGGGTTGTCTCAGTCTTTGGGGACAAACCCTGACCATGAATCCTTTTTTCTCTAATAAGTCTAACCATGTAAACAATTTAGATCATTGACATTACTTAGAGGGTCACGATAGTTGATGACCACTACCATGTCTAAATGACATGTGGTGAAGTTAGTGTTGCCACCATATGCTTCTTCATAATAGGTGGTGATCGAGTTCCACAAGTTAACATTCTACCATTCCACAATGATCTCATCTATAAGTGTACAAAGATCAATGATACCATCAAAACATTGTTGTATACGCTTTCTGTAGTGATTTGTACATCACAAACATTAAAAACGCACAACCTTTTTTTCTAATCAAAAACCTTTATCATCTATCTTACTTAGATCTTTCTCTTCTTTTTTTATATTTATAGAAATGTTCTAAATCATAACTTGTTATACTTCTCAAATATTTTATGTTGTTCAACTCCATTTTATATCTTGTTTTTTCTTACAAATTCTTATTATAAAAATAAGTCAAATAAATTTTCACAATGAATAATTTAAAATATTTTTCATGTTATCCAATGTTTTGATGTGCTCATAGCTCATAATCTAGATTCAGTGTTCAATATTGTCTTATAATCCTTTCTTTATATATAAAGGACTATCTATAAATTTTGCTAAGCAAATATCATGCACACTTGCTTCACTCTAAATATTTCTAAAAAAACATCATAATTCTAACTTTCACATTAAAGATCACACACATCACACATTAGTAAATTGTGATTTCCCTATCTTTTCTTTCAAATTTCAATCCATCTTAAATAATATCTTATAAAGATTATAACAACGCTAATTATTTTTACTGATTAAAATCTTAACAATATTAATTACTAAAAAAATATAAACTTTTCTTAATTTATTAAAATATTTTATTCATATAACTTCTTTATTTCTTCATAAATATTTCTAAAATAAAACTAATTGTAAATAGTTTAACTCTTAAGTTAATTATATATGAATGTACATCAGTAAAAAATAATCATATATGAATGTACATTAGTAAAAACTAAATTGATTTTTTTTACCAAAAATATAACCTCTAATAAATTGTAATCGTCTTTGAACTCTACTCTAAATCCACTTCAAAGGATTCTAGTTATTCTCTTTTTCCACATCATGATTTTTAATATTCTTCCAATTGAGAGCGAAAGCCCAATTAATGTTAGATAATTTGAGGGTAAAACCTTTGCTCAATTCTTTTAATATATCTTACTCAGTGCAATAAATTTGTCCAAAGTTTTGCTAATAATGATGAGAATATAGTTAAAGCCATGTTTTGAAGGGACCCATTCCATTATGCATTATTTTCGAATTTTATTGAAAATATTTGACCACTACACCTTTGAGTATAAAAATAAAATACATCATTATTTCATTTACCTTGCACCAATGTCTTTCAACATGTAAAGTAAATTGAATTCGATTTGTTTTTTTAAATCCTTTTATCTAAATAGTAATATTTGAGAGGCCTCTGATTATTCGGGGGAGTAAAATCTACCTAACAGTGCATCGTATGAATATATTCTAGATGAAAAGGACCCCTTACATGACAAAGACCTCTTAAATTGTCCAAAAAAGAGCAAGCCAAGGGGGAAAAAGAGTTAAATTGTCCAAAAAAGAGCAAGCCAAGGGGGAAAAAGAGTTAAATTGTCCAAAAAAGAGCAAGCCAAAGGGGCAAGAGAGTAAATAGTGGGTTTTGTGTTCATAGTGATAGGCATTCTATGTATTACTATAGTGATTGGAATAGGGTGCTACATCTATCTAGACTTTTTATACTTTAATGACAATTATAAATGAAGATTTAGTGGGTTTTGTGTTCATAGTGCTAGGCGTTCTATGTATTATTATAGTGATTGACATACGTTTCTACATCTATCTAGAATTTTCATATTTTAATAGCAATTATAAATGAAGGTTTACATGTATCTAAGAGTTATCATAAAAAGGGTCTTGTTAGGTTGGAATTTTTCAAACAAATCTTTATACATTTTTTTTCATATAAGATAAAAGATTATTTTTAATGTGTTATCACGTTGCATTGAATTTAATATAATAAGGGGTTTTTCTTAATAGAATGAATTTACGATGGATATTATATATATATATAAAAGCTACAAAATTTAGATATTGATTCTTAAGAAAATTTAGCATACGCATAAAATCATAATTAATGATTTAAAATATATTAAATTTTTCTAAAAAGAACCTTTAGGCTATGATATGCTCAACTGAGCTAGTATTTGGCCTAAATGCAATCCCATTGCAAGAATAAAAGGGCATGCAAAAATGGTCTTCTTAGGCTTCATAAATGGATTCAATATGTTGCAAAGTTAGAAGAAAAACATCTTTTGTTTAGACTTAAGCTTCCATAACTTGTTAATTTGACCATCTAGAGTAGGTTTTTGAGACAAACATGTGTATCCATTAGTAGGCCYRTATTTGATGAAATACTTGTTTTTAGTTAATCTCTCATCCTTCCAAAAAGAAATCAAAGAGMTTTTCCCCATATTAACCATCAAATTACTTGGAATAATCTCTCGAATGGACTCAATAATGAGCATGTATGCATTTATTAATCAAAATTTGGCCTTTGGATCTAAATGCACCAAGCTTTGGGTATACTTGAGTATCATGAACCATSTTAATTACCTCCTGAAGAGGAATGGGACCAAGAACCATGCATACTCAACAAACACCYTATCATTTTAAAGAATCTCATTGGATCACCCATGATTAAAAGAAAGGATTGACTTAGGGGATTCACCTTCCAACATAGGTGAGTCTTAGCATCCTCCCAAGATTTACATAGGTTAGAACTAGGAAGGTTCATGTGGGAATTTATCCTTACTTAAATTAGAATAACATTCAAGGTTTGAAGGTTTAGACACTTTCAAGAATCTTTCACAATAAGGACCTGGAGAAAAATAGAGTTTCCAAGGAATAATTTCCATGCCTTCTTTCCCTTAATCACCTTGATGACCCACTTGGCACAAACAACCTAGTATTTTGTTGTAGTGATCTGAATTTAGGAGCGAAACAAACCGATTAACAGACTAAATACAATACACAAAGATATGAAGAAAAACACAGATATCCAATGAACAATATCTTCTATTGAATAAATGAAATAGGCTGAAATTGTAAAACTGCAGAACTGAAACACTTGCTCGAATGGTGGTAGCTATCTCTGAGAAGAGTCATGGCTACTACATGCATCCATCTAAGAAGAATGATTACAATGAGGCTCCAAAGGCCTTTTTTATATTACTCATGAATGCCAAAACCCTAGACATCCAAAAACCTAACCCTAGAAGGTGAAACACCAAAAATCACGTGGGCCCCTTCGGGTAAGTTGGTACCTCAACTTCCTGAGGTCGTAACTTTTGCACACAACCTCCATTTTAGGCGTGTGATAGCCCGTTGGAAAGGTATTTAAGATAAATACACAGTTTGTAGTCAAAATCTGACTCTGTTTATAGTTTGATTGTGGCAAGCCAAAAAAACATTGTTTAGGGCTCCAAAATGGCCCTGGAAGTACATCAAGATTTGCTGACATGAAAACATACAAAATAATCCTGTTGGATTAGATGAGAAGCCACCAGTATCCACCTAGAATATGTGTAGGGCTTCAAACAGACCCAGTAGTGTAGAACCCACAATTATAAAGAAGTACAGAAGAATGTGTTGAACTATAAACGAAAAAGAGAAGTTAGTTGGAATAGGTGGGTGGCCATCGATATGCACCTGGATTGATCCTCCCCCCTTAAGAAGCAATGGTCTCCATTGTGTTGAGTTCCCCCATCAGGTGAGGAAAATTCTGTCGGATTTGGCCCTGGGTGAACCACTTGCCTTGGTGGAGGAGTTGCCCTGCCTTGACAACCCGATAAAGTTGGATCCTATGCTGGCGAGTGCCCTTGACCTGTGTGTCCACTATCTGATTAGTGGAATCTTGTTCCATGTAGTCAGGGTTGAGATATGTTGGTGTCAGTTGTTCTGCGATCTCTGAGGTGTCCAATAATGGTGGAAAATATGGTCGAAGGAGGTCCACATTGAACACTGGGTGCAGGCCAAGGAAGGGTGGAGTGTTGAGCTCAAAAGCATTGCTACCCACAACCTTGGTGATAGTGTAAGGCCCATAGTGAAGTGGGCGGAGCTTCTGATGGGGCCCTGTGAGATGCTCCTTCCACAAATGTAACCAGACTTTGTCTCCAGCCTGAAACTGGTGTGGTACCCTGTGTTGATCATGGCGTTGCTTGTACTTAGCATTGGATTTCTGCAAAATCTCTTGGACCTATTAGCAAATGTGTTGAATCTTCTCAATGAATTTGGTGGCTTTGTCGGTCTCATAATGAACATGGGAAGATTCTATTTGTGTGGTGGCAAGAGGTAGTGCAACATCAATGGAGCCCAAGGGTTAGAATCTCATCCCCACTTGAAATGGGCTATGGATGGTGGAGCTATGGAGAGCCTTGTTGTAACTTTGTCAAACATAGGGGAGACTCTCATCCCATGTACGTGGATGATTAGAGTTGTACATGTGCAGGATGTGCACAATCATCTGATTGATGACCTATGTTTGGTTGTTTGTTTGGGGGTGGAAAGAAGTGGATTTAGTGATCTTGGTGTCCAACAGTGATCAGAGACTCAACCAAAATGTGTTGAGGAACATGTTTTCCTGGTCGGAGATGATGGTTTGTGGTATCCCAAAATTGACCCACACTCGTTCGAAGAAGAGCTTGGCAGTATTTTCCACTATCGTATTCTTCTTGCAGGCTGTGAGGATGGCCATCTTTGAAAATCGATCAATGACCAAAAATACATAGTTATTGCCTTTCTTGGTGGATAGAAGGCCAGACATGTAATCCATTGAGATGAATTCCCAAGGCTTCTCGGGAGTAGGTACTAGGAAGAGGGGTGTATAAGCCTTTCTTCTTGATGGTTGGATTTGAAATGGCACATGAAGTGCAAGATCAGATATAGTTGTTGACATCCTGTCAAATTTTTGGCCAATAAAAATGTTTCTAAAGAATGGCCATTGTTTTCTCCACGCCAAAATGTCTTGCCATCCAACTATAGTGGGCTTCCCAAATCAACTTTGCATGCTCGCTTGTAGGAACATAAAGATGGCCTAGATGGAATAATAGTTCATCCTGAATGTGAAAATCGGTGAGTGTTGCACCTATACCCAAGAGATGATAGGTGGTGACAAAGTCTGAATATTGTTGATAAAGTTGGGGCCACTCAGATGCCTCATGTCCACAGAAATGGAGCACAGTGGAGAGGGAAGCCACGAGAGTTCGACTGAGGCTGTCAACGACATGATTTAAGATCCATGCCTTATACTTGATGTTGATATGGAACTACTGCAGGTGGGTGTACCACTTCTGATGGAGGTCGTTCTGCAATTTCCCCTACGTCTGTATGAACTATAGAGGCTTGTGATCAGTGTGGATGTTCGTCTCCTTTCCAAAAATTTAATGTTTCCATTGACGACATGATTGTACAATGGAATACATTTCCTTGTCATAGGTGGGGTATTTTAAGACAATATCTAAGAGT
This sequence comes from Picea engelmannii, assembly GCA_009831015.1. NCBI lineage: Eukaryota > Viridiplantae > Streptophyta > Pinopsida > Pinales > Pinaceae > Picea > Picea engelmannii. The sequence continues at coordinate 95,359 of ML805384.1, read as the reverse complement.
GTCTCACTATGGTATGCCACTGGATGATCATGTTGAGTGAGAACTGTGCCTACAACATAGTCAGACACATTAATATGAATTTCAAACAGTTGTTGCAGATTGGGAAAGGAGAGTACTGGAGTTGAGCACAAGCAATTGTTCAGATCATTGAATGCTCATTGTTGTCCCTTTCCCCACATGAATTTTTCCCTTCCACCACCCTTGGTCACCTGGCTAAGGGCCCATGCAATATGGGAGAATCCCAACACGAACCGCCGGTAGAAGTCGGCCAATCCCAAGAAGCTCCGAAGATCGATTAGTGTGGTCGGGGCTGGTCAGTCACGAATGAATTGGATCTTAGATGGATCAACATGTACCCCATGGTCATCAACAATGTAACCCAAGTATTAGACCTTATTCATGCCAAAAGAGCATTTTTCCAAGTTGGCATATAGCTTGTGTTGTTGCAGAGTGCTCAAAACTTGCTGAATATGTCGCATGTGATCCTCCCAAGTTCCGATGAAGATGAGGATGTCATCCAAATATACCACCACAAAATATTTGGTGAAGGGTCTCAATACATCATCCATCAACCTCATGAAAGTGGTTGGTGCATTTGTTAAGCCAAAGGGCATGACCAACCATTCGAGGAGACCTTATTTAGATTTAAAGGTTGTCTTCCATACATCTGTTGGTTCAATGGGAACCTAGTGGTAGCCAGACTTTAGGTCAATCTTGTTGAAGAACATTTCCCCCTTGAGTTGGTCAAGAAGGTCATCAATCCTAAGAATTGGGTACCAGTTCCTGACTGTGATTTTGTTTAAGGCTCTGTAATCAATGCAAAGTCGCCAAGTCCCATCCTTCTTCTGCACAAGTACAATTGTTGGCCCTTGACCAAGTTTTGGGAGATACTTGGTCATGTTTGACCATTTTTGGGACTTCTACAGCACGTCAAATATGGAGCGCCGGGTGAAGCAGAGATTGCAGAATCTCGGCCCACTTTTGGGTCCCTTTTGGGTTTTTGGGAATATGTAATGGGAAATGGATGTCGGCCTATGGGTTTACCCACGCTTAGGCCCACTTTTTTAATGTATAAATAGATATCTAGGCATCTATCAGAATACATAGAGATGTATGTGATGTAAACTAAGTGCTAATAGATTTTGTAGGTTCTTTGTGCATGACTGTAAGAGGCTTGCAGAGCTAAGTGCAAGTCATTGTAAGGAGTTGTGGAAGGCTTTATGTTGTAGCGCAAGGAAGAAGGATCTAGTGATCTACGCAGATCTTCTGTCCTAGGTGAAGAAGGTTTTTGGTGGCTTTGTGTTAAGAACCAAACATCAATATAGCATATAGAAACCTCTAGAAAAGTACTCAACGTCTTGAAAAAGAGATAATATCAGATAATAAGCCTCTTCAAGGGGGCAATCTCCTTTTACCCCACTTAAATGTTCAAGTACAAGATGATTCAAAATGAAAATGTCTCCTTGGTATATATAGGAGACTAGGAGGTATAATTACAAATAATGGCCTAAAACCGACATAATTAAAATAACATTACTAATCTAAATT
>ML805384.1:75902-88443 GCA_009831015.1 Picea engelmannii | reverse complement strand
GTGGGGGTGAACCACGTAAATCTGTGTGTTATGATTTGTGCCTCGACTTGATGTGTTTATCCCTTATTTTGCTAAGTGCTTTGGTATATTTAGATAGATCTACTTATGCTTTGTGCTTCTTAGAGGTGTGTGAATGTTAGATCTGACATTTATGAAGATGCTTAGTGATGATCTACCGGATCTGATCTGTTTTATTGTTGTTAAGTACTGAAATACCTTAGATCTAAGTAAATGTTGTGATGCTCTGTGCTATCTGTGAAGTAGAGTAATGGTTGAATATTGATAATCTATCTGTGCTAAGTGCACTGTAAATGATATAATCACATATTTGTGTCCCAACTAAGGTTACAAAATCTTGAGTCTTGCAACCACCCCTGCCTCTACCTCGAGTGAGACTTCATCTGCTTCATAGGTGTTGCTGAAAGGGCCGATAGTTAGGGTTTTGTTGGTGTGCTCTTGTAGCGTTGAACCCTGGGTCTGTCCCTGTGCCAACAAATGGTTTCGTTGCCAGGAGTTGAAACTGTGATTGCTAGGAACTGAGAAAGAGGAAGCTCTGTGCAAAGATTCATCCTGAAATTGTAAAATCTTTGTGCGTAGATCTATGCCCTAGTGCACAGTATTCTACTTGATCTGGAAATATTTGTGCCAAGAAGAATGTCAGATCTAAAGAAAGAAGGTCAGAAGGTCATATCTGAAGAAAAGAAGCTCGATCCGAAGAAATAGATAAGATCTATAAGCTTTGTGCTCTGATAAAGGTAGGAATAGTTAAAAGTTCTAGATCTGTAAGATTTGTACTCTGTAAAAGTAAGATAAGTGGAAATTTTTGTTTCTAAAGCATGGATCTAGGTATGATTGATAGATTCTATCCTAGCTTAAAAACTAGGGCATTAATAGATGAAAGAAGGTTTGATATGAATAGATCTGATAAGAATAGCGATATATATGTTATACCTATGCATAGAAAGAATGTTTGGACTAACAAATGGATGCAGGAGCCTAGAAAGAACTTGTTGCAGGTTAACTCCTATGATCCTAGTGCATAGTATAGAAGAGGTTGGGGATCATTTAAAAGAAAGAGAGGATTGACCCTCTGTTACAGTTGCAGAAGACTAGGACATCTTGCTAAGGAATGCCCTGGCAAAATACCTAGTTGTCTTTGTTGTAAGGCTATAGACCATGAAGTATTGGATTGCCCCAGAATGATTGCTAAGCTTAAAGGAATGAATCTGAACTAAGAGGCAGATCCAGAAAAGGAAGAACCCCAACAAGAATCATAGAAAGTATTGATACAAATGAAAGAGACCCTGAATGACCACCGACATGTCAGATTATCAGAGATTTTCAAAGAAAAAGAATGCACTGAAGCAAGAATAGGGGACTTCGACATTGATTGTGTTCTTGATAAAGAGACATAAGTGAATATTATGCCAAAAAGAACCTGGGAAGCTATAGGAAGGCCTGCTATGATCCCTTCCCTAGGAGGAATAAGTTTATTCAGGGGAAAGCTGGTAAACCTATGTGGAAGGCTCGCCCAGATACATATGACTGTCAATGGAACTTTGACTGAAGAAGATTTTGAAATTATTAAATTTATTGAAGACAATGCCCTGTTTACCATGTTACTGGGAAAACCCTGGATTGATAGAGATCAAGCTAGACGAAAGGAAGAAGAATAAGTTTTGGAACAACAGAAACAAGAGTTACAAGATTTCATGACCAGAAGGATCGCACAACTGATTAAAGAATAGAAGAACGGATCAAAGATAATTGACCCTAGAGACTCCAATGTCGAAGTTGCAAGACCTTTAGAACACCCTCAGAAGACTAAAGTACTTATTCCAGAGGAAGAAGAGATGTTAACCCTGAAAGATTCTCAACAATTCATAGTAACTATATCTAAAGAAGATAAGAATCATAATGGAAAGAAAAATACCGAGACGAAGCTCACTGGAAAGAAGGCTAGGAAGACAAGTAAGAAGAGGGCTAAGATTGAAAAATTACAGAAGGTTCCAGAGGGAGCCTCGCAGAAGAAAAATTTGTAGAATTTGAGCTTCACCGAGATATCAAAACATCAACATAGGTCACTTCGCCGTGGTGAAGCAATATATCCATTGGGGACGATATATCCATTTGACCAATGCTTCAAACAGATGGAAAAACATTTATGGCTCGCCACCTGACTGTTGGACCACGCCATAATGGAAAGAACAAGAGTTAATGAAGCCCCATACCCGTTGCAAGAAATCTGTTGTTGAGTTTCCTATTTAATCCATCCCGCCATGCATGAAGAACACTTTTTCCAAATCGAGAATTTGAGCTCGCAACCTTGGTTAAGATTGTCCAGTAATCATTACACCCTTACCTTCCATCTTATTTCTGTGTCTACACTACTTTGTGAACCTGCTATTATTAACCTCGAGCGTGTATGTCCGAGGAGCTTAGCGCACTTGAAGAATCTGCGAAGGAAGTACTCGTTGATCTCAAAAATGAGAAAATCATGTCGGAAAGAAGGATGTTTGTAGGTGTGCAAGCATCATCAAGAGGAGGAGTCCAAGATTCTCCATCAACTGCTTGTGGAGTAGGAACTTCCAGAATCACGACAGAAACGAGAATGAAGCATAGAGATGATCTCGCGAATGCCAAGTTGATTCCAAGCATCTTACTTGCGTATATACCTCCTCTGAGCAACACAGTGAACAGAGATAGAGTGCCTAGAGATTTTGACTATGCTTTGCTCACTGCGTACCTCTCGAAAGGGATACGCATAGTTCGCACAAACCAGGATAAGATAGTAGCACTGAAGTTTAGTGACTTCAACCTTGGAGATCGTAAAGCTTACAATATGCTTGCCCCACATAAGTATCTGACCAAGATGAAAGGAAAGAATTCAAAGATTATCCCCCAACCTTGGACCCATAACCTCGCACAGTCTACCCTGCTTAATGTTATGAAGATCCCACACTTCGGACGACATCAAGAAGTAAACACATGTGTTAAGTTGTTGTTATCCTGTTACCATGGAGGATATTTATGGCTAAACCGACGTATCACAGTGGATCCGACCTTGATCCATTGGATCACCAGGATGATTATGAAAGGCCCTAACCCACAAGATTTTTACCGCAACAAGACCGCGGATTGTGCTCTTGTGAAAAATATAAAGGATACGTATGGCGATGTCGAGAAGGGCACGTGAGGCTACAAGGTAGCCTCTATCTAGAAAAATGCAGTGCACTTAGCTTGTCAACCAATTGCTGGGAAATTAGTTCGCAAGAACCAGCCCACCCAAGTGACCGGATTCGTAGTAGACCTTGTAGGAAAGTGTGCGAAGGGTGTACAAATGAATTGGGCACAATACCTTTTAAACCAGCTAGATCTTGATTGCAGGGAAGCGCAGGACCAAGGGTATGAGTTCCATTTCACTTGGCTTCTCATACTGATCACATTCATTACATGGGAAATGCTGGAAGGTGCGACCTTCTCGGACATCGGACCCTTTGAACCATTGGCTACAAATTTCAATACCCTTTGGTACTCAAATGATATGAATAAACAATGGCAGTCAAATGCTGTGTTTCATTTATATTATAATCAGTTGAAACTAGCTATCCAGTTTACATTTCACATCACTCCGAACACCCTCTACAGGTTTTGACCCATGATGAAGTTCAACGCAGACGAAGAATTTCTCTACATCACAGTGTGTGCTGATGAGCACAAGCAACAGTTACAGTCCTATTATAAATTAACAGAAGAAGATATGGAGGAGATCACAAAGGAATGGTCGACAAACCTCCTTTTTCCAGCTGACCCTGCGGAGATATCTGATGTAGACAGTCTAGAAATTGCACAGGATATACCCAGACCTAGCATGTGATAGAAGATCAGTGAAGTGCAAGACCTAAGTAGTGCCTCGGTGAAGACTGATTCCATCACGCCAAAGCAAGAGGGTGATGGTGAAGAGTTAGAAGAAGTTGAACATAAGTGCATAGATGAAGCAGATCTTTTGAAGAAGAGGAAGGGTTCACCTTAGAAACCTTCTTCCCAGAAGAATTCCAAAGCTCTTGTGACTAATATGCAGACTACACTAACCCCAGATGACTTCAAATTCATCGTCGCAACTTTGAATGATGCTATGATGGAGATAGTAGAGAAGAAAGAGACTAAACAAGAGGAGACGTACAATCGGATCGAGATCAAGCTCCAAGGAGTGCAACAAGCACTCCAGTCGAAGCGCGTAGTCTCCACTGTGACCCTGTTAGTCGAAACAATAGAAGTAGGAGATGAGCCAACTCAACTCCACCAGATTGTTGATACAGTCGAAGCTCGCCTTCGACAGGCTCAAGAAGAAACAACACAAGCCACTCAGGCTTTAACACAGGTACAGGGAGTTCTTATGGAGCAGTGCAACACATCAGAACAAGAAAAGATTTCTCTCCAAGAAAAATGGGATATAGAGAAAGCAGAGCTACAACAAAGCAAGGAACAATTGGTTGCATAGAAATTCAAGATAAAGGAACTGGTCAACAAAGAACTTCACTCTGTGACCTTCGTCGAAGTACAGACAAAAGAACAGGTTCCACAACAGGTGGCACAACTGGAAGAAGTGATCTAGAAGCTCCAACAACGAATTGTAGATCTAGAGCTTCGTGTAGTACCTGAGACCCCGCAGGAGATCGGAGACCAAAGAGAAATAACTGCCTGTAGCGCAGTTGACAGACTAAAATATCTTTCCTTGGAGTGCAAGCAACTGAGTAGCCACAACACCCAGACATATGAGAACCTCACTGAGAACCCAGAGATATATAAATTGGAGTCGCAGCTCCAAGAGGCAAAGTATGAAGTCGAAAAGCTACAGATGTAGCTGAAGGCCCCATCACCCATATAAATAATGAAGAGATCTCATGAGCAGCGCATGGCCCAAAAACAGATCCATATGATCCAGAGCAAAGTGATGGACGTGACTCAACGAATTCAACCGGTGTAAGAGAAGGCATGTCAACTATTCATAGAGGTTGAAAGCCGCGGAGCAGAGTTATAACAGATTGTGAGTGCAAAAGAACATCTGCTAGAGGGACCCGTCAATGACACACTCATCCAAGAGTTTGTCGAGTAAGAGGTTGTAGCACAACAGCAGGTCGAAGCAGATTGAGCCAATCTTGAGGCATTCGAGGCTGAATTGTGCAGACCAGAGTGACTCGAGACTAGTCACAGGTGAGTGTTGGGGGCCTGTTGGCCCTTGACCAAATTTTGGGAGATACTTGGTCATGTTTGACCATTGTGGGACTTCGACAACCTGTCGAAGATGGAGCGCCAGACGAAGTAGAGATTGTAGAATCTTGACCCACTTTTGGGTCCCTTTTGGGTTTTTGGGAATATGTAATGGGAAAGGGATGTCGGCCCGTGGGTTTACCCATGCTTAGGCCCACTTTTGTAATGTATAAATAGATATCTAGGCATCTATCGAAATACATAGAGATGTATGTGATGTAAGCTAAGTGCTAATATATTTTGTAGGTGCTCTGTGCATGACTGTAAGAGGCTTGCAGAGCTAAGTGCAAGTCGTTGTAAGGATTTGTGGAAGGCTTTGTGCTGTAGCGTAAGGAAGAAGGATCTAACGAGCTGCACAGATTTTCTATCCTAGGCGAAGAAGGTTTTTGGTGGCTCTGTGGTGTAATAGATTGAATACGCTAATAAAGAAGAAGAGTTGGTGGACGTATCCCTAGGGTGGGGGTGAACCACGTAAATCTGTGTGTTATTCTTTGTGCCTCGACTTGATGTGTTTATCCCTTCTTTTGGTAAGTGCTTTGATATATTTAGATAGATATACTTATGCTTTGTGCTTCTTAGAGGTGTGTGAATTTTAGATCTGACATGTATGAAGATGCTTAGTGCTGATCTACCGGATCTGATTTGTTTTACTGTTGCTAAGTACTGAAATACCTTATATCTAAGTAAATGTTGTGATGCTCTGTGCTATCTGGGAAGTAGAGTAATGGTTGAATATTGATAATCTATCCGTGCTAAGTGCTCTGTAAATGATATAATCACATATCTGTGTCCCAGCTAAGGTTGCAAACACCCGAGTCTTGCAACCACCCTTGCCTCTACCTCGGGTGAGACTTCATATACTTCGAAGGTGTTGCCGAAAGGGCTGGTAGTTAGGGTTTTGTTGGTGCTCTCTTGTAGAATTCAACCCTGGGTCTGCCCCTGTGCCAACAATAATCGAGCTTCCGCAAGGGGAGGAGTTGGGTCTGATGTTCCCCTTTTGCAGAAGCTCTTGGATCTGACGTCTGATTTCGTCATTTTCCATCAACGAGTGGTGATAGACTAGTCCATTAGGTAGAGTTTCACCAGGGGTTAGATTAATTGGATGCTTGACTTGGAAGTGCATTGGTACCCCGGTGGGTGAGGAGAAGATGTCGCTGTATTCTTCCACGATCTCATCCACTTGATTCGCTACAAAGAGAGGCTCTGTGTGGAGGCCACAAATGTGGCGATGACCTTCTATTTACTGTGAGCATAGATCAAAAGGAAGAAAAAATTCCCAGTCTGTGAAATGACCTTACTGCATTGTTTAGCACATATTAAAGAAGTAGCGGTAAGCGGCGCTACCTCTGGTATCCTATACAATTGTCTACCCAAAGTAATAATAACATTGTGGGGTCTAGACTCATACTCAGCATGACACTTCCAGAAATATGGTTTTCCTAAAAGAACATCACAAAATTCAAGGGGAGAAATATCACACAATACCTCATATTTAAAAAGATTTATGTCGTAGGGAAGACAACACTGTTGGCGGAGACAAAGATCTCTTCCTTGGCGAAGCCAACAAATGGTGTAGGGATGCAGGTGCAGTGTCATTGCCAGGTCCAACTGCTTGATGACCTCTACTGAAATCAAGTTCTTATAACTGTCGCTATCGACAATGAAATGAAGTGGAGCCCCCTTTACCAACATATGTGAGTGAAAGAGGCATTCGCCTTCCTCTGGTTCTTCTAGTTTGCTTGACTGTACTTTGGTGGTAGCGGCATTGGCACTGGGTTCAACATTGATAATCCGCTTCCCTCCTTCAGGATTTGATTCAGAATCAGAATCGACCTTTGACTCAGAAGCCTTCAACTCAACCACAAGTGACTTCTTGGAGCAACATTCCTCAATGTTGTGCCAAGGGATTTTATAGTACTCACACCATTTTCACATGTCCTTCTTCGTCTTCTCATTTCCCTTCTTGTGCTGTGGCTTGGGCTAGTTTTCCTGAGAGTGGCCATCTCTGCTTTATCCCTTGCTGTGTGGGTTGGGTTCGCCTTTTCCCTGCATCGGTTGTGAGGAGTTTGCAGATCCAAACTCTCACCTCTTTTGATTAAATTCCTTCCCGATATTGACAGCGTATCTATAAGCCGTACCCAATAAGGTGATGTCCAAAAAATCCATTTCTGTTTGGATGTATCTATGCAAACAACTGTGGTATTTGAGCATCAAATGTCACTCAGAGTCTCTGATACCCAATTTGGTGCACAGGGTATGGAAAATATTGGTGAAATATGGTACTGTATGGTCCCTTTCTTGACGCAGGGTGGTCCATCTGGTGTAATGTTCCTCATAGCTTCCAACATGGTAGTATTGTTCTTTAATGGAATCCCGGAAGGAATCCCATGTAGGGGAAACCACAAATATTGCATATTCCTCTATGGCACTTTGCTCAGATTAAGTGTCCCACTAGTCCTTAACATGGGGGATGAACTTGAGGAGTGAAAAATTTATCTTTTCCCTATCAGAAAAATTGTGGACCGAAAAATACCCTTCGAGCAGATTCAACCATTTATCTACAACATTGCATCTATCAGTCCTTCAAATAATGTAATATCAAAATTTACTTGTACCTTGAAGGGGGTTGCATGACTGCTTGATGAAGATGCTTCTCATGTGGGCAGCTGCCGAAGGATCTGCACAAAGTTGTCCATCATTTCATTCCTTTGTTGCACAAGGGATTCCTTGAGCAACATTTTAAAAGGATCTCCCACTCCATCATCTTTCTTTTTGTCTCCCATGGGTTGTTTTTGGGTTCGGTGCAACTGATCTTGCAATGGATCGATTGGTTCGAGTCCCAACTTCTTGTACTCAGATCTTGTCGGGGACGTGCACAAAGAAAATAAATGAAGAGCAGACCTCTCTGATACCACTGATCCGGATTTAGGAGCGGAACGAACTCATTAACATAATGAATACAATACACAGAGATATGAAGAACAACATAGATATCCAGTGAACAATATCTTCTATTGAGTAAATGAAATAGGTTGAAACTGTAAACTGCAGAACTGAAACACTTGCTTGAATGGTGGTAGCTATCTATGAGAAGAGATGTGATTGCTACGCGCATTCGTCTGAGTAGAATGATTACAATGAGGATCCATAGGCCTTTTTGACATTACTCATGAATGTCAAAACCCTATACATCCAAAAACCTAACCCTAGAAGGTGAAATTCCAAAAGTCATGTGGGCCCATATGGGTAAGTTGGTACCTCAACTTCCCGGGGTCATAACTTTTGCATACGACCTCTGTTTTAGGCATGTGATAGCCCGTTGGAAAGGTATTTCAGAGAAATACACATTTTTCCATCAAACTCTAGCTTTGTCTACAATTTGATTGTGGTGAGAAAAAAAAAACACTATTTAGGGCTCCAAAATGGCCCTGGAAGTACAACAAGATGTGCTGACATGAAAACATACAAAATAATCCAATTGGATTAGGTGAGAGGCCACTAGTATCCACCTGGAATATGTGTAGGGCTTCAAACAACCCCATAAGTGTAGAACCCACAATTATAAAAAAGTACAAAAAAATGTGTCGAACTAAAAACATACAAGAGGAGCTAGTTGGAATAGGTGGGTGGCCACTGATATCCACCTGGATCATGTAGTTTAATAAATGTCCATGCCTACCCACTCATTTTTACATCTATATTGTCTCACAAAAAGTAATGAAGGGCCTTCTCTAGTTTATGGTAACCATTATAGATGAAACTTGATAGTAGTAGTAAACTTGAGTAACTACTAATACTTTAGTGTAAGTACAAAATTTCATCGCTAATTTCATGGGCCTTCTTATATATTTTTTGATTTTTTCTTCCACCAACCAAATGCATATGAATCTTTGATAACGAGATTAAAGGAGTCCATCAGAAGGTAAGATGAAATTTTAATGATTACAAGTCCAATCAACAACAAAGAGGACATCTGTCATTTTCCAACTCAATTTTTTTGTTATAACTTGGCAGCTTATACAAAAATTAGTAAAATAAATGCTTCAATATCTAGCCCCTTTTACAAGAATGAGTAAAATAAATACTTCATATGGCCCCTTATACAATATTTTTATTGTAAGACATGCCACGTGTATATAAAATATTATAATGTAAAAACATGTCCAAATATTTTTTTGAATGTGTGGCAAACATAAACACATTTTAGTATGTAAATTGAAATACACTCTTTCTCCATAAATGAAAATTATATGAGCAATTTTCTTTTTACTAACAAATTGTGTACTTCTTTTAGATATATTATAGTGCAAAAACATGTCCAAATAAATAGTTTGATGTGTGCTAAAAATAAATACATTTGAAATATTATAGTGCAAAAACATGTCCAAATAAATAGTTTGATGTGTGCTAAACATAAATACATTTGAATAGTATGCAAATTGAAAACACTCTTTTATCTCTAAATGGAAATTGCATGCTATATTTTCCTTTTTACTAACAAGTTGGGTACTTATTTTCATTAATGTAATAAAGGTTAAAGTAAAGAAAGATATTTTATAATTATATAAATAATTGTAATACATATCATTGGAATATTTGACTATTCCCTAATGAATTAGGGATATGATAATGAATTAGCAATATGATGATAAAAGAGGTTAAAACAAATGTGGTCCCATCTATTTTGACATAAGCTTCATGATATCTCACAACTCTTATCCCCTTCCTCTATGAACTAATAGAGGAGAAGAAGGCTCCACGTTTACCATGACATAAGTGTCATGTAAAGATTGTAAAGACTTTTATCTCGTATCAACTTTTATGTTCAATTTTTATAATTACATCAAGAGAATTTATGTGCACTCATACAATTCAAGGGGAAGGCGTGTCATATAAATGTCTAATATTAACTCAAGGGGAAGGCGTGTCATATAAATGTCTAATATTAATAGAGAACAAAGTATTTATGTTGTAAAAATTGATATGCATTTTTTAATATAAAATAAATGCTAAAAAAATTAAAAAAATATAAAATATAAAAAATTAATAAAATAAAAAATAAATTAGTATAACATAATTTTAATTTTAATAATGGATATTTGTATGATATATTTCATCTAAGATTTTTTTAAAATAAATATTAAAAAAAAATATATATATATAAATAATTAATAAAGTAAAAAATAAATTAATATAACATAATTTTAATTTTAATAATTTAATAATGGATATTTGTATTACATATTTCATCTAAGATTTTTTTGCCTTCTTAATATGTTCATAATTCTCATCTCAACATCCCATAAATAGTTTAATGGAGCTACCACATTTCACCTAATTAATATACTTCCACATATAATTTTTGAGAGTTTGAATTTAAGGATCATTTCATCTTACATTGAACTTTTTATTATAAATTGTATGTATAATATTTACACTAATTGCTTCATACTTATAGATATTATATTGTCTATGTGTTGATAAATTTTGTGATCAAATTATATTTAAGTGATAAGATAAGTAATATAAAGTTGATTAATTTTTATAAAAATATCATCTTAAAGTTTTTATGATTTGTTACATGATCTAGATTATGTTGAGAGTGAAATGAAAGATAACATTAACCCAAAAAAGAAACATAAGAATTATAGTGAAAAACCAATTTTTATTAATAAAACAATGATGAAAAATATTCTACAAGTACAATCACTTGAAGAATGATAGTTATCTTTGAGAAGAGATGTGTCTGCGATGATCATTTGCAAAATGTTCATAACAAGGGATTGGAACTACATTTTATAATAATGTCAAACTCGTAAGAGGAAAAAAACCTTGAGATGCAAGAACCCTAACCTTAATATAAAGTTAGTGATGAGTGTGATGTTGCTTTGGATTTAGCCTCGAGGTTTAGCTCAAGTAGTCATGATCTATACATGAGTTCTCTCCCCCAAAGTCGGGGAGTTCATGGGTTCAACTCTCTTGATCCCCTCGAGGTTGGGCTCCATAACAATTGGTAATGGTTTACCCGATTTACCATCCATGGATCATAGGGAAGTACTTGAAGGGTTTTCCCCAAGGTGTTTTCCATGGAAAAAAATAGTGATGTTGCTTTGGATAGTCTTGAGTTGTATGAAAAAATGGGAGCTTCGCTGGGACCATAACTTTTATCAATCATTGCTTCATTTTAGACCTTCTTTAGCTTGTTGAAAAAATAATTTGTAAAATGATCCAAATGTTGTTCTTTAGATGTTGGAATCTCAAAAGACACATGGGAAGACCCCAATACTACGTCGGAAGTTCAAGCCTTGAAAACTATCGATATCATGACTACTTATGAGATGACCACTTGGATCACCTCAAAGATTAAGGGAAAAGTTTAGTTCATTGACATTGCATAGAAGGCCACAAGAATGATAGTCAGTGACTATTATCACATCAAAATGACCTTTGAGGAAGTCAATGTTGTAACCATATGCTTCTCCCTAATAAGTGGTGATCTCCGTGAGTGCCACAAGTTAACATTCCAACATTCCACTATGATATCATATATATACAAAGTAGAAAAATAAAAAATACCATCAAAATATTGGTGGACATGCTTTGTGTAGTGTTTTGTATATCATGAAGATGAAATGTACACAACCTTTATACTTAATTGACAATCTTTATCATCTCTCTTACTTAGGCTCTAAGCTATTTTTCATAAAGGTTTTCATTTCTTACTCCTTTTTAATATTAATTGAAATGTTCAAAATCATAGTTTATTATACTTCTCAATGTGGTTCAACTCCATTTTATACCTTTTACTTTTTTACAAATTCTTATTATCAAAATAATTTGCACAATTTTTTACCATGAATTTTTTTTTTTCACACTATCCCAGATTTTGATATATCTACAATTTTTTTATATAATTTTTTTTTCACACTATCCCAGATTTTAATATACCTACACTTTTTTTATATCTCTACCCATGGTAATAAACTTGCACAAAGTTTTGTTAACAACAACGAAAATATGAAAATATAGTTAAACCTTTGTTTTCAGGAACCCATTCCATAAATTATGTATCATTTTCAAATTTCATTGTGTATCTTTGACCACCAACCAACCAACCTTTGAGTATCAAAAGAAAATACATCATTAATTCATGGGCCTTGCGCCAATATCTTTCACCACGTAAATATAAATCAAATTATCATATCCAAAGAGTGAACTTTGAGAGACCTACGTTCTTCTATGGAGAAAAGGCCCCTACATCTTCCAAAAA
>ML805384.1:31807-57421 GCA_009831015.1 Picea engelmannii | reverse complement strand
AAGACGATGAAAATATTGGACAGATTGAGGAGTGTGAAAGAAATGAAGAATTTGCAGGAAGAGTTGAATACTATCCAAGCAGAAAAGAAGTCAAGGTAGGTGTAGTTAGAACCACTGCAAGAAGGCGCAGAGAAAATGCTGACATAAATTGATGCAAGTAAGGGTCAGGTTGAACAGGTTGGCGTGGAAACTGGAGAATTGCTAAAGGAGCCTATTACTGCACAGACCGTGGAGACTTTCGTAGAGAAGAGCACACAAGTAAAATCTACAGTTGAAAAATTTTTAGACAGGTTCCAGGAGCTAGAGAGGTCAGTACAAGAGGCACATACTACCTGAGTGGCTCGAGATGAGCCACAGGTGAGTGTTGGGGGCTTGTTGGAGTAGGACATTTTGGGGAACAATGCAACAATTAATGAAGATAGTTAGAAAATGGACCAGAAAAGGAGTGTGCCCTAGAAAACAAGGAAAAACAATGCTAAGAAAACAGGAAATTCAAAGAAAGGAATAAGGATGTAGATCTTGGACCAGTTGCGCTCAAAAGAGTTATAAAGTGGACAAACCTAATCCACCTAGGGTTAGTGGGTTAGGGTTTTGGTCATTGTTGTAATGTGGATTAACCCATTTTTGTAGTATAAATATGTGTTGTGAGATCTAAGGAGAGGGAGTTAGAGTTTTTGTTGTGAATGATTGAGCGATCTAGTTATAGATCTAGTGTGGAAGGTGATCTTAGAGTCAATTTTTGAGAAAGAGATATGCATTGTAATCAAGGGTAAGGTTGCAAGCTATGGATCTTAGTGCGATCTTGTCAGCCTCATTAACCTCACTTGTTCACTGTAATGCATGTAACACTATGAATTTTAATGAAGAATAATAAGAGAGCGAGGAATGCCAGATCTTTGTGGACATAGCCCAGGGGGGGTGAAACACGGTAAATTTTGTGTCTCTGTGTGCAATGTTTTCCTTATTTCATGCTACTGTTAGTTATGATGAATAAATGAATGACTGTGTTAGTATTAAAATGCAACACACTGTATAATGACATGATTATTTACTGCAAAATGAATATGAAATGAATGCAAATGATTACATAATGGTAGATATGGATATGTTGACATGTTAGAGTAATAGATCTGATGTATTTGAGGTATAAATAATATCTAACATCCCCACATAAGCCTCCCTTCCAAGACTGCAGACATCTGGTTTCTATAGTCACCCATAAGCTCTCAGGTGAGACTGCAATGTGCACTGTGTGTGTAGTGTTTCCTTCTGGGATCTAGAAGGGCCGATGGTTTGCGGGGTTTTGTTGGAAACCTATAATATAACCTGGGTCATCATAAGAAACATCCAAAAAATCCCCCACCATGCTAGAAATGGAGTCACTAGTAAGAGGAACAAAAAAAAGTAGACACCACCATGCTAGAAATAGAGTCACCGAGAAGAGAGGTGCCACAAAAAGTAGTTGTCACCATTGGAATATTGGCTCACATGAATATGGGTGAAATAGAGGACGAGGGCATTGTTAAAATGAATTTTTCCACCACCATGCAAGGAAAATATCCATGGAGGGAATATCTACTCTGAACCATAGGCATAGAGGATGAAGGAGTGGAAACAATTCTTAGAGAAGAGGGAAAGACCATGTGAGTCTAGATCCGAGCCAAGGAAAGATTATGTACATGGCTAGTGAAAATCCATAGCCAATACAACATGATTTATTCCATAATGTCTAGACATACTCATGCTTACACATACAAACTCCCAATCTATACTAATTCTACTTCATCTTGAAACTTAAAAAAAAATGAAGGACATGGGGGTGGGGATTTGATCCACTTATGTGTGCATAGATCACAAGACCATTTAATATAATCTATATAGGTGCAACCGCATGTTATAATAATACCTCAAGGTGTCCCCATGGCCCCAAGAAATCCCTCATAAGAATTAAACCTTGCCCACTAGTTAAAAAAGCCTCGCTCCTTACCAATGGATCCAACCCCTTTGGGCTAAAATAATGAAGGACATGGGGGTGGGATTTGATCCACTTATGCATGCATAGGTCATGAGACCATTTAATATAGTATCTCTAGGTGAAATCACATGTTCAAACACTACCTCAAGGTGTCCCCATGGATCTAGGAAATCCCTCACAAGAATTTAACCTTTCCCATTGTTGAAAAACTCCTCACTCCTTACCAATGGGTCCAACCCCTTTGTGATAAACATTTTGAAGGAAACGAGGGTGGTTGGGATTTGATACACTTATGTGTGCATAGGTCATGAGACCATTTATTATAATCTCTCTAGGTGAAACCACATGTTTTACAACTGTTGAACCCCTATTTTGTCATCATTTAGACACTTCTTTTCCAATTATACTTTGTTTTTATACCTAAAACCTAGACATAAAATCACCAATCTCATACTTTTAAGTCCTTAACTTATCAACAAGCATTTTTGAGGTATACTTGCATATTTCCTAATTTTTACTAAGTTCTTGATGAATTAATAGAGGTCTTTAAGAAAAGTTTTACTAATGAAAGAATGTTAGTGTTGTTCGCGCACAACAACTATTCCAGTACCTGAGTTCCAAGATTAAAATATGTGTGCATGCCCAGATTGAGATTGATCACATGAGTTTTGGAGGACTAAGTGCCAACATGGTTTGTGAACTATTGGTTCGCGCCCAGGTCACACATAGCAGTCTCCAGGCATGGTCAAGGGTTTTCAATCAAAAAATGTGCCAAATTTGCAACAGTTAATTTCCAGTACGATTACCAAGATGACCAAGACGAATCTCCAAATTATGGAACATGGGTTTTGTTCAGAAAGGCCTAATTTGGGTCTCATAGTGGAATTGTTCTTTAGAAGGTCAAGGATTTGAGAGATACGAGAAAATATCTAATATGGGTTTACCCAAATTTATGTTGCGGCCCATTTTTAAATTATTTATTGGTTGCAACGAATGAAAGTGAAGGGTATGGGTTCTATGCTCCATATGGAAGGCTCCACGCCTAAACCAACCTTCTTTCTTTGTCATTACACCAACATAACACAATTGTTTTTGTCCAAACTCAACAGAATTGAAACAATGCAATTTTCTTGTTGAGTGAATGAATCGTTGGTTGCAACAGTTTCGTTTGATGATCAGAATGTTGTAATTATAAATTTGAGAGACAATAACATTGAAGGGGGAGGTTCTTAGTGAATTAGATAGGTTAGGGGTTGAATCCATATGTGTATTGACTGATGTACATGTTATAACTCTTCCAATACTATGTTTTAATAAAATTACATATTTGGATATTGGCTTATATATGTTCGTGATATTCTAAGTTTAAATCGCTCACTAACATGATAAGCAAGGGCCCACCTCTCCCTGGATGTTGAGATACGTGTATATTACTTAGTTTATATTGTTTTCTTTAAATTTCATTTACGCTACAATATTTAACATGTGTTAGTTTTATTAATTCAAGTGTAACGATAACTCTATTCTATATCAACTTACTCTAGATTGCATTCTGAGATGTTTTACAATAGAGGTCTTTCACATACTGATCACGTTCTGTAATGCTAATAAGTTTAAACCTGATATAGATCCACCAATGGTTGATTGGTTTGGTTTGTGTAACTACTCTATGTCTCATTGGAATTATTTACAATTGCAAGATTGGTTTGATTATCGTTTATTGTTACTTTTATGATTGCATGCTTGATAAAGTAATATTAGTTTCCTTTATTTTTATGAATGAAAATATAAACAAACTCCTTAAGAACTGATCCATCACTCATAAGGGATTGTATGAACTTTTAATATGAAAGATTACATTCTGGTACCTGTCTGTGGGATTAAATATAAGAATTTATGTTAGTATTTTAGATGTACTGTGTGAATGAGTGAATATAGTGGATTATGGTAACAAGACTTAATTAAACTGCAATTGCACAGAGGCTACGTCCCTGAATGAAAAAGTGTTGAGTTGTTACTTAATCTCATTCTATCACACATATCCCATTACACAGATAATGGTTGTTTATGATGTCACTTTGTAGTTGTTAAATTCTTCATTAGGTCCATGGCATTCATTACAGGTTTCGAGTAACATGTGGAAAATTGATTAAGAGAACCCAACCTCAGTGATATGTTGTTGCTGATTTAGAAACAATTCCATTTTTATCATTAGATGACCTCTCTAATAAACTATATCCAACCTCATTTCACAACATGAACACTACCTTGTTGCAATGAAAGATTGTTTGTTGAAATTTTAAGGGGACTAGGAAAAAGAGCTCATTGTTAGAGATTGAATTTGATTTGGGTGTTTCTATTTTGGTTCCTTTAAGTTTTTGATGAATTGATTGGACTTCAATGTGGACTGTTTGTCCTCTAATATGGTATCATGGTTTTAAATTCATCCTTGTTATTCACTATAGTAAAAATCATTGAAGGATTGAGACATGTTAGTAAGCTACACATGAGAAGTTGCATGAACATACATATATGAAAGATTGTAACATTGAACCTTTATAACACCTATTGTCTTACATTCCAGTGATGCATTCCTAACATGAATTTAATGTGTTTGTTTGTTTGGATTGTTGTCAATATAGGATAGATTAGAGATTTAGTATTGCATTTCCTGTGCTTGCACCTATAAGTTTACGAACCTCCCAATTGTTAATTTAATGTAGATAAATTATCATATATTTAGATGGACATTTTTTACGTCATTGTTGGGGAGGTGCTAAAAGGGATTAGAGCATAGGGAGGTTGTTTTAAAAAAAAATCATTTCATGTTTAATTTAGTTACATCTGCAACTTGGCAGAGGAGAAGTGGTAAGATTCAAAGGTGCCCTTACTTCATAAATTTTGAAGGGGTTCTAGCCTGACACATCCACTTTAGTGGGTTTACCAAAGCCTTGGTGTTTCCTTTTTATGTAAGTGTGTTTTATTCTAGATTTATTTATGAGAATCCTGACTTGTGTGAAAAAATAACTTGGTGACAACAGGATGGCACTTCGAGTACATGATTAGTTTGCTTGTGTTTCTGTAAGTTTGTTTCATTTTCATTTCTTCAATATTTTTAAGGTTTTCTTTTGGAGCTATAAGATCCTCCATAAGACTAAACCCTGTGAAATATAGGACCTACCAACTGGAAAAATAAGGACGCTCAAAATTTTTTTGAGAAAAGAAGGAAATGTTACTCCAAGAACTGTCTCAAATCCTAGCAGCAACTGGGATCTCTACCTCTCAGGAAGAGAAAATATTGACAACAGTCGAGAATATACCTGAACTCCCAGAAGTTATAAACAACCAAAAGTTCCATGAGCCACATATAGAATCTCCCTCTAATCATCCCTGCCAATTTATAGAGGATATTAGACAACCATGGAATACATCCAATGGAGAGCAGACGGTAGAACCGATGATCGATGAATTTCCTCCATGCTCATCATCAAATATGATATGCATCCAAGAGACCAACCATCTGATAGTACAAGATCTGCGTGGCACAGTAAAGGGGGGTATACAGAGTGGTTCAAATAAGAAAGTGGACCAAGAGTATCATGACTATATATAATGATGGTTCCAGATGACTATCAGGTCAAAGCACCACTTTCTTCTTCAACAATTCTTGACATCCCATCATTCAAAGAAACTGGTATCTCATTCTCTGGTATACATGAAATTATATTTTTCAAACTAGAATGTGAGTATATTTATAATCATATTACCCACATGGATTCATTGGAAGTACTATATACTTGAAAAGGGTTCTTTTCTTAGGTAAGGTAGGATAGTAAATAAGTAAATAAATGTTGCATATAGTTGTTATTTTAGTTCAAAACATAGTGTAACATAATTTTTTATGTCTTTTCTAATAATTTGAAATATTAGGTTGTGTTGGCCCTCGACCAAGTTTTGTGGAAACATTGGTCGTGTTTGACCATTTTTGGGACTTTGACAGGCTGGTTGAAGACAGAGCACCTAGGCGAAGTGAAGATCACGTGATCTCACCCTTTTTGCGGGATTTTTGGGTTTTAGGGTTTATGTAATGAGAGTGGGATGTCGGCCCATGGGTTTACCCATGCTTAGGCCTCTTTTGTAATGTATAAATAAGTATCTAGGCAATGTAATAAAGGGTCGAAGGCTTAGTGCTAATATTAGCTATGTGCAAGAAAATGTGTTAAGGCTTGCAGAGCTAAGTGCAAGCATTTTGTAAGTTCTTGGTGCAGACAGACTATGTAAGGATTTGTTCTTTGATACAAATCGGGGAAGGAAGATTTGGAGAGGTGCGCATAGATATCCTGTCCTATGTGGAGTTGGCGTTTTGGATTGGTGCATGTAAGAAGATTGGAAGAGACTAATCAGAAGATAAGAAGATTGGTGGATGTAGCCCCACACTGGGGTGAACCACGTATATCCTGTGTTGATGTGATTTGTACAATGATGTTAATGTTGTTTATGTATTTAATTGATTATTGTAATAATCTTGGTGTAATAGGTATATCCATTGATGCTTAGTACTTTATACATGAATGAATGACTAGATCTTCTCTGATGCTATGTGCTGAATGGTTAGAGGTGTTTGATCTTGGTTGTTACTATGTCGATCTGTAATAAGGGTTTAACCTACAATGTGAATAAGGGTTAAAGACTAATGAATGTTAATTGCTAAGTTCTTTGTTAAGTATTGTGATCACATATTTGTGTCCCATCTAGGTTGTAGACACTTGAGTCCTGAAACCCCCCCTTGCCACTACCTTGGGTGAGACTTCATCTGCTTCATTGGTGTTGTCAAAAAAACTGGTAGTAGGGTTTTTTTGGTGCATTGTTGAAGCATTGAACCCGGGGTCTTCCCCTGTGCCAACAAATGGTTATGTTTCTGGGACCTGAAACTGTGATTGTTGGGAACTGAAGAAAAGAGAAAGCTTTGTGCATAGATCTATTGTTGTAGTGCGTAGTAATATACTTGACTTGACAAGCTATGTGCTAAGAGAAGGAAGTCCAATTTGAAATAAAGAGGTAATATATTAAATCTTTTTTCTCTGAGAAAGGTAAGATAAGTGGAAATTTTTCTTCGAAAGTATGAACTTAGGTATGTTTGATAGATTTTGTCCTAGTCTGAAAACTAGGGAATGAGTAGAAGAAAGATTTGATCTGAATAAATTTGATAGAGTTAGTGAAAGATATGTTATTTCTATGCATAGAAAGAATCTTTGGACTAACAAATGGATGCAGGACCCTATAATTTTTTTTTGCAGGTTGCAGGTCCATCACTATGATCCCAGTGTGCAATACAATAAAGGTTGGGGATCATTTAAGAGAAAGAGAGGATTGAGACTTTGTTATAGTTGCATAAGACCAGGACATCTTGCTAACGAATTCCCTGGTAGAGGTCCTATTTGTATTTGTTGTAAAATTATTGGTCATGAGGTTTTGGATTGCCCTAAAATGATTGCTAAATTTGAAAAGATGAACCTAAGAGAAGAAAACCATGAACAAGGTCAAGAAACCATTGATATGCTAGAGAACCAGAAAGAATCAAAGACTTTGTTATTACAGCTGAAAGAAACATTGAATGATCACAGAGACATCAGTTTACCAAGGATCTTAAAAAATAAGGAGTCGATAGAAACAAGAATAGGAGACTTCGACATAGATTGTGTTATGGATGAAGAAACACATGTGAATATCATGCCAAAAAGAAATTGGGAAATTTTGGGAAAGCCGACTATGATTCCTTCATTGGGAGGGATAGGCTTGTTTAAAGGAAAGATGATAACCCTATGTGGAAGACTTACTCATGTACCTATGATAGCCCACGGAGCATCGACTGAAGAAGAATTTGAGTTCATTAAGTTTGTTGAGAATAACACTCCTTTTGCACTTATGTTAGGAAAGCCATAGATTGAGAAAGATCAGATCTGAAGGAAAGAAGAAGAGGAAGCCACAAAACAAAACAAGCAAGAATTAAGGGACTTCATAACTAGAAAAATAGTGAGACTAATACAAGAACATGAGGACAAGTCGAAGCAGCAGAAGGCTGTCGAGATTGAAAGGACACAAGAAGGCTTACAAAACCTATCCATGCAGGAGATAAGAACACCTACCCTAGAAGAAGTAAGAGAAGATGTACTACACTTGACCCCTTCGAAAGACCGTCAATAGTGTGAAGTCCCTTTACTAGGATAAAATATGAATAAGAATGGAAAGAGGAACCCAGAGACTCAGATCACAGGAAAGAAGGCCAGAAAGATTAGTAAGAAGAAAGAGAAGTTAGAAAAATTGGAGGGAGTTCCAGAGAGGACTTCAGAGAAACAAGGCTTACAGAACCTAAACCTCGCCGAAATAGTAGAACAATACAGATTGGCACTTTGCCATGTTGAAGCATTATGACCATTGGAGGCATCCTGACCATTAGAATGATGCTCCAGAATGAATAGAAATGTAGTTATTGCCGGAAAGATCACCATTGGACCGTTGGGGCTCGCCATAATGAATGGAATCATATTGATTGAGGATTTTCGATCCGTTGGAGGAACCTGTTACGACATTGATTATTTAATCCGTCGAATGCCTCACTAGGGAAAATTTTGCAAATTATGATTATCTGAGATAACAAGAGAACTAATTGCTATCGCGCTGTGCTTTTGAGACCTCGCCACCCGTTTTTCTTACCTTGAGTGTTC
This sequence comes from Picea engelmannii, assembly GCA_009831015.1. NCBI lineage: Eukaryota > Viridiplantae > Streptophyta > Pinopsida > Pinales > Pinaceae > Picea > Picea engelmannii. The sequence continues at coordinate 48,721 of ML805384.1, read as the reverse complement.
AGTCACCTACCCAAGTTATTTTTTTATGAGCGTTCATGTCGGGTGACTTTAGCACATTAGAGAAATCAGTAGAAGAAATCGTGATCGACCTTATGGATGAGAAGTTCATGTCCACAGGAGTACATGCCTCATCAACGGTTGGATAGCAAGCCTCCCCCTCGACTTCACATCGATCTATCCAAACAACGACCGAGAAAAGAAGAAAGCACCACGATGACATGGCGAATGCGAAGCTGATCCCGCCAGTCTTGCCCGACTACATCCCACCTTTGGCTGGCACTGTTAGTCATGACAGTGTCCCGCGTGACTTCAAGTACATGCTCATCATTGCATACCTCTTGAAGGGGATACGCACACTCAGACCGTAGCTAGGACTGATCCCTGATCTTAAGATCAACAATTTCAACCTTGGAGAAAGGAATAATTATGTGTTTCTCGCACCACATTGATACCTAACCAAGAAAGTTGGGAAGAAGCCGAAGATAGTTCCCCAACCATGGATTAAGGAGATTGTGAGGCCCACTATATTAAATTTCATGAAGATCCCCCACTTCAGCAGACATCAAGAGGTTAACGTGTGCGTTAAAGATTCTCTTGTCATGCTACCATTGAGGTTACCTCTGGTTAGAAAAGCGCATGACTGTGGATCTGACGCTGATCTACATGATCACTGGACTGAGCATGCAGGGACCAGACCCTCAAAAATTCTATCCAGGGAAGGCTACAGATCGCTTCCTGGTGCAACGTATAAAGGAAACCTACGATGATGTGGAGAAGGGGAAGCAAGTCTACAAGGTGGATTCCATACAAGATGGCACAGTGCACCTAGCTTGTCAGCTGATTGTTGGAAATCTCGTTAGGAAGAACAGATCAACGCAAGTTACAGGGTTCATCGTCGACCTTGCAGGGAAGTGCGTCGAGGGCATGCAAATGAATTGGGTGAGATACCTCGTCAATTAGTTGGAGAAGGGTTGTAGAAAAGTGCAGAGCCAAGGATACGAGTTCCACTTTAGTTGGTTGTTGATTCTCATATAATTTGTCACTTGGGAGATGCCGAAGGGAGAGACATTCCTAGAAGTTGAGCCTTCAGAACCATTGGCTGCGAGGTTCACCACCTTGTTGTATACAAGTGACATGGTGAAGCAGTGGAAATCAAACACAATTTTAACACTTACTACCAACATCTTACACGTGCCATTGAGTCATTCCCCTGAATGAACCCTAACACCTTATATACTTACAGGACACTAGCGAAGTTTCACGCACACCAACACTTCATTTGCATCACTACACTCAGGGACGAAAGCAAGGAGGAGTTGCAGTCTTACTACAAATTGACTGATGAAGACATGGAGGAGATAACCAAGGAATGGTCTACTGAATTCCTTGTACCAGCCGAGAAAATAGAGCTCTCCAATGCCGACATCATCAGAATCCCTTTGGTCACTCAGACGGAGTGGGATGAACTTAGTAGTGCTAAGAAGAAGAAGAAAAATGAATAAGTGCAGAAGATAAAAATCACATCGGAGTAAATTTCATCTGACTCACCTGGAGGAGGAGGAGGTGATGAATTAAACTAAGAGGAGGAAGGGGATGAAGACAAGAAAGAAAAGGGCTAAGTAACACTGCTGAAGGAACCTCTTTCTAAGGCAGAGAAATCAAAGAAAAGGAAGGTTTCTCTAAAGAAACCCTCAACACAGAAGAAGTCATGAGCCAATAAGCCTCAATCACAGAATGTGCTCATAGTGGATGATATTGACCTCATCGTCACAGCGGTAGTAGATGCTCCAAAGGATATATTGCAGCGAAATGAAGCAAAGCAGGAGACAATGTATGACATAATCGAGGAAGAGATGAAGGGGGTAAAACAAGCTCTCTATTTGATCCACGCAGTGTCTACTGCATCGTCATCATCAAAAGATTTAGAATTGTGGGATGAGCCCACCCAATTTCAAAGGATAATAGATGCTATAGAGGCTCGCCTTTGTCGAGTACAAGAAGAAAAAGAACAGGCCACAGAGGCCTTGAAGCAGGAAATCATGAAGCCTTAGAGAAACTTCAGGTTGTGCAACAAGAAAAATATGACATGAGAGAGAAGTTTGAAGAAGACAGAGAGCAGATTTAGAGAGAAAAAGACCAGCTGCTCACGGAGAATACTGTGGTCAAGGAGACAATGGATAGAACACTTCGTTCTATGTCGGGTTTGGCCCAAATGGAAGAAGAGACAACTAAGAGCCAAGTGTGGAAAATCACTGAAGCCATTCATCAGCTTCAAGCAAGAGTAGTTGAGTTAGAACTGCAAGTAGTGCCGAGCACTCCGCAAGAAGTGCAGGATCAGAGGGAAGAAACTGCTAGGAGCGTAGTCGAAAGAATCAAGCAAGAAACTTAGTAACCAAAGTGCGCAGACCTATGAGCGCCTTGCAGAAGACCCAGAACTAAGGACATTGGAGGCACATCTCCAAGAGGCGAAGAAACATGTATCTACAGTGAAAGCATAGTTGAAGTTGCTTACAACAGTGGAGAATATGAAGAGGGCACATGAGAAACATGCAGTTTAGCAGCAGGTAACTTCCATCCAGAGCAGAGTGATGGAGGTGACACAATGACTCTAGCCGGTGCAAGATAAAGCCTGAACCCTCTTTGAATAGATCAAGGTACAAGGATCACAGCTGGAATAGGTGGTCACAATAGTGTAACAATGCCTGGAAGGTCCTGTCACCAAGAAAGTCATCTAGGAGTTCACTGAGTAGGAGGCTTTGGCGAAGCAACAATTCAAGGCATCTCGAGCTAAGCTCGAGGTCTTCGAAGTAGTGTTTCCCAGATCAAAGTGACTTGGGATGAGTCACCGGTGAATGTTGGGGGCCTGTTGGCCCTCGAACAAGTTTTGTGGAAACATTGGTCGCGTTTGACCATTTTTGGGACTTTGACAGGCTGGTCGAAGATGGAGCGCCCATACGAAGCGGATATCATGGGATCTCACCCTTTTTGCAGGATTTTTTGGTTTTAGGGTTTATGTAACATGAATAGGATGTTGGCCCATAGGTTTATCCATGCTTAGGCCTCTTTTGTAATGTATAAATAAGTAGCTAGGCGATGTAAGAAAGGGTCGTTGGCTTAGTGCTAATATTAGCTATGTGCAAGACGATGTGTTAAGGATTGCAGAGCTAAGTGAAAGCGTTTTGTAAGTGCTTGGTGCAGAAAGAATATGTAAGGCTTTGTGCTTTGATACAAATTGAGGAAGGAGGATATGGCGAGGTGCGCACAGATCTCCTTTCCTATGCGGAGTTGGTGTTTTGGCTTGGTGCATGTAAGAAGATTGGAAGAGACTAATAAGAAGAGAAGAATTTTGGTGGACATAGCCCCACACTGGGGTGAACCACGCATATCCTGTGTCGATGTGATTTCTGCTATGATGTTAATGTTGTTTATGTATTTAATTTCTTAGTGTAATAATCTTGGTGTAATAAGTAGATCCATTGATGCTTAGTGTTTTATACATGAAATAATTAATAGATCTGGTCTGATGGCATGTGATGAATGGTTAGAGGTGCTTGATCTTGGTTGTTACTGTCCCGATCTATAATAAGGGTTTAACCTACGATGTGAATAAGGGTTAAAGACTAATGAATGTTAATTTCTAAGTTCTCTATTAAGTATTGTGATCACATATCTGTGTCCCAGCTAGGTTGTAGACACTTGAGTCCTACAACCCCTCTGCCTCTATCTCGGGTGAGACTTCATCTGCTTCGCAGGTGTTGCCGAAAGGGCCAGTAGTTAGGGTTTTGTTGGTGCGATGTTGAAGTGTTGAACCCTAGGTCTACCCCTATGCCAACAGGCCGTGAAACTAATCTTAAGGGATTTTTGTTTCCCCATAATTCTTAATATGTTTTCAGTTGATAGTTAGATCTTTTTTTCCAAGCTTTCTAAATAAATTAGGCTATGATAATTTGTTGTAATTTTGTATCTATTCTCTTTTCAGCTGGATTGGGAGAACATATTCATGAATTTTTCAAGGAAGTAATTTTGTTTCTTTTGGTTCTATTTTTTTCGTCAAAAATTTCTTTTATTTCGATCTTTAATTACCTAATAATGTTTTGGAGCAACTAAATTTCTTTTTTTATTACTTCCCTAAACTTTTCTTTTCTTGTTTGAGGACCGTTCTCTGATTTTTATTAGTTTTCTCTACTATTTTTCTGAACTGTTTTCCTTGATGAAATTTACAGTTTAGGTAATTATTAACAGAGAAAAAATGAAAAGAAAAGAGTTCAAATATTAAACTCAAGACTTCTTGTCATACCCAATCATTTTTAGTTTTTTAGAGATTTATTTTTGCTTCTTTATACAAAATTTCAAATCATTTATTACAGAAGTAGCTTATAGCCCTGTATTTAATTATATTATGGGATTTCATAAAGTTATAAGTCCATATTATGAGGCCCATAGGCAGCTAGGGCAACCTGATCTAATTTCAAAGTTGATCAATAGAGCATATTTATTAAAGAGTAGCAAGAGAGTGCATGAAGTTTCTACCCATGAGAAAACTACTATAATTATATGTGAAGAAGATGACCTTAGGGACTAGAGGTACTTTTAGGTTATTCTCCAGTGGCTTCATCCACCACACATTAAAAGGGATCGACCATAGATATGACTTTAAATTTACTAAACTCATAAAGTATCCTTTACATAGGGACACCATATATGAAGGTAATATTTCAAAACTACCCTTCAACTGGTACCATACCATGCCTTTAAGGGGTTTTTTCAGAGCAACTCCCCCATCCACCTAATCAATAAGAATATATATATATATATATATATATATATATATATATATATATCATAAGTTTCAAGAGTGTAAGTCATGGGGTAGAGCCTCTGATAGAAAATGGGTGCAAGAGGCAAACCATTCGAGGCTATAGATGCCTACTGGCAATGGGTCCCAGTCTGTGGTACTAATAGGAGAACCTGTTGGGGCTATGGACACCCATGGGAAATGGGGCATTCTTACTAGATAGGGTAATATAAAATTCAATACTTATAGGTGTTATCCCACGTCTGTAGAGGGGTTTTTGATGAATTCTTCTCCTTCTCTAATTATATTCGTTCTGCAAATTGTTGAAAGCAAGTAATGGGACAAGAGATATCAAAGTAAAATGGGTTTAAAAGGTTACCTCATTAAGGCTATAAATTCTTGCCGATAACGGTTTTGGACCTGTGACACATATATTGACTAAACCTAATCCATTTTGTCCCTATGTGTTGTTAGCACTAGAAGTCACCTATGGATTGCAACAGAGGTAAGCCCAGTACCCATCCTTTTTTATGTCACAATAAATAAATTTAAAGGGGGACTAATGGATGCAAACTCAATATGATATCGCTTTAACTTAGAAAACTGGGCTGGTATGCACAGACATATGAGGTCTTGATCTAACTTCAGACAATAAGTTGTAGTAAGGGTGAGTAGGGGGTAGAACTTGAGGAGAAAATGTAAAGGATTGATATGGACATCTAGTCTTCTAGTAGCCTAAGGAGGAAAAGATTTGAATACAAGATCCTCTTGGATCCAAAACTTCAGAAAATTGAAGAAGTTGTAACAACACTACAATCTAACATACATCACAACATGATTACAACAACTCAACTGGATCATCCATGCCCGAGCCTTCAATATCAGAGGCAAAAGAGGTGGAAAAGAAGGATGACTGTCATTAAACAATAAGTCTCAAAATGAAATACATAGCCAGAGAACCATATGCTTTATTAAAAAATTACACGCAGGAGCTTAGCTCTACCATCGACACCAAACAAAATGGAAAAAATGTCTACATATACTCGGAATAACTCATTACTGTAGTCAAGGCTTGGAGTCGATGAATGTCTCTATCAGGCTGATCGTGCACATGATCCTCTAGTAGATTGCACTTATAGACATTAGCCAGACTGCTCATGCAGTTGGTGGTAGTCTATCACCCCTTTCGTTTGAACCTGTGTTGTCTGACTGTGCATGTAGCTCCCTGTTAGACGCTAGCTTGGACAATCTTCCAGTACCTTCAAGATTTCTATTTATGGGGGGAGATGATGTTTCAACTACCTCCCCCTTCTTAATTAACTGTCTGCATTGGGATCGGGATGAGCTTGAGTCAAATCGACACCTGCAAATTGTGTTGACTGCTCTTTGAAACTGTGTCTCTCAGATCCATACTGGATGTTGACCAGGACAGTTGTAGGCTGAAGATAATGAGATGCGAGGTGCTTGGAGAAAATCGACAGGCTACAATGAGTGCTCGATATCCATGTGGAAGGATGCGGCGAGATAATGTGGAGGTTCATAGGCGATGTGGTGAGGGGAGAGAGGTGTGGTGTTGACGAGGACTCAACGAGGTGATTGAAATGACTGGAAAGACAATGGATGAATGATGGCTAGGTGGAGGGGTTATGGAGGCTAGAAAGATGCCACAGAGGTGATGCGACGAAGGGGAAGGTGACTAGGAGGAAGAGGGGAGGCTGCAGTGGTAGATGTAGTGGGGAMAACAACGACACAGGTGGAAGMKAAATGGGATACATGTGTTGTGGAGTGAGAGGAGGAAGTGAAAGGGAGATGTGACATGAAGAGGGAGTGGGGTACAGATAGCAAGCAATGATAGGGAGATATGACAGTGGCTAGGGGACATGCACGAGTGGGAAATGTGGGTGGAGGATAGCTGGGGGTGAGAGCGAGGGTGGTAAGAGGAGGTGGTAAGTGGTCTACTCAGAGGGGGGGGTAGGTGATTAGCAGTTTAATGCGGGGAGGGGGGGCCGATTTAGCAAGGAGGTGCCACGTTATTGGGGGGGCCATGCTTAAAAACCACCAACTCGGACCCCCCCCCCCATTAAAGGTAGAAGGTCAAGGGAGGGTATGATATTTATCTTACACCGTAGATATGAGCACACATATCTCARCCRCTCATATATATGTGCCCCTTCGTATAACACGCCCGGGCACCAAAGACTTAGGATAAGGCCGCTTTGTGGGTTTTKTATCCCCCCTTGCACACATTTTTGAYCGAGGTGCCACTTCTAGGGAAAAACACCCCTTTAGCAATAATATGTGCTAACATTAGGCTCCATGGGGGATAGAGACCTCCCTACGAGGCTCTAAGAACTATTTTACAGTTTCAGTGCCTTAGCGTTGGATTGTGGAGTCATGCTCTGAGATATTCTACCAAAGATAACACAATGACAATTTAAACTACCCTACTTACAAACATAAAGTAAACACACATGATCCTAATGGAGCTTATTTATGTACAACACCTAAGCTAAATGATTTTTACAAAGTTCTAGGTGAAAGCAAACTTCCACCATAGCCAGTCAAGTAACCCCTTAACTGAAAGCTTGTTTATTCTGTCACTGATTAATACAAAATAATGAAACTGTGACAACCAAATGACTACATTTTTTAGTGCTCCTCCTCTTTCTGAAGGAAAGATAAGACTTGGAGGTTTTAAAATATGGAAAAATGAAACTCCATGCACTCCCTTATAGGTTCATAGAATAAGTGACCAAACCCACAAAATTGGTAATAGAAAACTTGCTCTGCTTTACAGTTGCCCACCTCTGGCTGAATGTTTGTGGAAAGCACAGGTGAGTGAGAGGTTGTTGTAGGCTATTGCTCCACTTCTTCTTTGTCTACTTCGATGACCTCCTGTATATAAATAGATGGCTCTATATCTCTACCACGTTTCTCTTGGAAAAAAGGTTTCTCTTTCGCTAGAAGGATGGAATCTAAGGCCTTTCCCTTCAGAAAACACCTCAGCATCTTTATCACAAAACACAGGCAACCCATCAAGATCCAACCCAGGGATCAATATCTCGTGATCATAATATGGGTCAACGATAGGTTGCTCATATCTAGGCTCCAAAGAGGAGATGAACAACACCTTTATCTCCTCCTTTTCTTCTTTTTGACTCTCCCAAGAATCAAATTCACAATCATAATAAATAGGAACCATGGAAAATCTCTGCTCATCGTCTTCCTTGTTGGGATATTTGTTAAAAGTTGGCTGCTCTGGGTCAATACTCAACATCACTACTTCACCATGAGTAGGGATGCCAAAACCATCCACTTCTAAGACCAGTATATCCTCTGCATCTTCCTCATAAGAACAAACAACCTCTGCCTCAGTCCCATATCCGAGAGAAATATCTACTACAGAAAACATTTTCTCATAGACATCAGAATTTTCAAAAGAGACATGTTGGTCTTCATGAACATCTAAAAGAAAAAATACATCTGAAATGATTCTAGATGTTTCTGCGCTACAACCATCATAGTGAATATCATCCAACACATCTAGACCTTCATAGCAAATTCTTTCCTCCACAGTAATAACTTCATCACAAATATGGTGTTCATGGCTAGCAGAGTCTTCATGAAACAAGGAAAACTCATTACAACAGTTTTCATAAAGACACTCAGTTGGAAAATAATCTTTACAAAAAAAATTGAAAGCTGCATGAAAACTATACAAAGAGTTGATGCTTTCAACGGGAAGAGATCGACACCAATCAAGGGAAGCTCCTTTCAATGAATATTTGAAAATCTTAATATGAACATCTTCATGAACGATATGAATTTGATGAGTAAAATCATGAAAACAGAGCAAGTGTTCAGCTGGTACCTCCCCCTCTTTTCCTTGAAATTCAAGAAGGCCACATTCCCACTCCTGTCTACTAGGTAGTGGGTTAGGGAAACCAACTATATTTGAAAAATCATAGAAAGCAAACCTCCAAGATAATATTTTTTCCATTTTGAACCAGTGGAGTTGCCAATCGATCCCTTAACCATGGAGTTTCCAGGTGAAAGATATGCAGTAAGTGTATGTATGGTATTTATTCACCATCAAAGACCAGATATGATCGCTATGTTCTCCCAAGGGCTACCAGGTGTAGCTAGAAGAAGCCACACTTAAACAGTGGAGTCGCCAGGTGCACAGTTGCAATCTTCAATGTACTGAGTTCTGATGCACCTTCAAAACCAATAAGATTTGTCGTTCAATCCCAGGGAAAATCTTCAATTCATCCCCAACAACGGTGCAAGAAATGTTAGCACTAGAAGTCACCTCTATATTGCAGCATAGTTAAGCCCAATACCCATCAGTTTTTATGTCACAATAAATAAGTTTAAAGAGGTTCTAATGGATGCAAACTCAATATAATATCGCTTTAACTCAGAAAATTGGGCTAGTATGCACAAACATATGAGGCCTTGATCTAAATTCATACAGTAAGTTGTAGTAAGGGTGAGTAGGGTGAATAACTTGAGGAGAAAATTTAAAGGAATGCTATGGACATCCGGTCTTCCAGCAGCCTAAGGAGGAAAAGATTTGAATACAAGATCCTCTTGGATCCAAAACTTCAGAAAATTGAAGATGTTGTAACAACACTGTAATAAAACATACATCACAACATGATTACAACAACTCTACTAGATCATCCATGCCTGAGCCTTCAATATTAGAGGCAAAAGAGGTGGAAAATAAAGCTAAATGTCATTAAACAAGACGTCTCTAAATGAAATACATAACTAGAGAACCAGAGGCTTTACTAAAACATTACATGTAGGATATTAGCTCTACCATTGACACTAAAAAAAATGGAAAAAATTCCTACATATACTCATAATAAATCGTTATTGCAGTCAAGGCCTAGAGTCAACGAATGTCCCTATCAGGCTGATCGTGCACACAATCCTCTAGTAGACTGCACTTGTAGATATTAGTCATACTTCCCATGCAGTTGGTGGCAGTCTGTCACCCCTTTCGTCTGAACCTGTGCTGTCAGACTGCGCATGCAACTTCATGTTAGATGCTAGATCAGACAGTCTGCTAGTACCTTCGAGATTTATATTTACGGGGGGAGACAATGTTTCAACTACCTCCCCCTGCTTCATTAACTATCTGCATCGGTATCGGGATGAGCTTGAGTCAACTCGACACCTAGAAATTGTGTTGACCGCTCTATGAAACTGTGCCTCTAGGATCCCTGTTGGATATTGACCAAGACAGTTGCAGGCTGGAGATAATGAGATGAGAGGTGCTTGGCAAAAATCAACAGGCTACAAGGAGTTCTCGACAGCCATGTAGAAGGATGTGGCGATATAACGTGAAGGCACATAGGTGATGTGGCGAGGGGAGAGAGGTGTGGTGCTGACGAGGACTCGATGAGGCGATTGGCACGACTAGCAAGAAAATGGATGAATGATGGCTAGGTGGAGGGGTTACGAAGGCTGGAAAGAGGCCATAGAGGTGATGTGGCAAAGGGGACGGTGACTAGGAGGAAGAGGGGAGGTTTTAGTGGTAGACGTAGTGGGGACAATAATGACACAGGTGGAAGTGACACATGAGACATGTGTCATGGAGCGAGAGGAGGAAGTGAAAGGGAGATGTGACATGAAGCGGGAGTGGGGTACACATGGCAGTGATAGGGAGATATGACAATGGATAGGGGACATGCATGAGTGGGAAATGTGGGTGGAGGACAGCAGGAGGTAGGAGTGAAGGTGGTAAGCAGAGGTGGTAAATGGTCTACTAGAAGTGGGGGGTAGGCAGTTAGCTATTTAGTGTTGGGGGGGGGGTCCGATATGGATCATGTGACATAGATATGAGTGCACAGATCTCAACCATTCAGATATATGTTCCCGGGCACCAACGAATTAGGATAAGGCCACTTTGTGGGTTTTTTTATCCCCCCTTGTGTGCATTTTTGACCAAGGTGACACTTCTAGTGAAAAACACCCCTTTAGCAATAATATGTGCTAATATGTGCAATACTACTTGTGAAGTTATGTCAGGAATAAACATGAGTGGTTAGAGCCAAGGCTAAATGAACTCCATCTAACTGCCACTTGAGAATAAATCTGAGTTGACCTTAATACCCTATCATCCAATTCATATTATATCTAAGATGTACTATCTTAAGAGTGGGACCATGATCTTAGAATCCTAATATACTCAACTATGAAATTTATCTGTATTACTTGAATTATTGTAAATATTTTGACATTGGAAAAGGATGGTTGGTTTCCTATGGGGTTTTCATTTATTGAGACTGTTGATACTCTTTTACTTTCCTATCTAAAGGAGAAGAACAAAATCCCTACTCTAATTTATAAAGGGCTCCCTGAACATAAGTGTTGCTAATATTTTGATGAAGTTTGTATAAGAAAGGATATAGAAATCTATGTTATAGAACAAAAATAATAAAAGTTGTTTATAAATATTTTTTGTGGGTTATGCTTGAATTATCCGGGCCAGTCATAGGGGGAATATTCATAAGCAATTTTTGAAAATTGTTCAAATATGAAATTTTTTGTAAATTCATGCTAATTGTTATCAAATGTGTATTGGATATTTTTAAATGAATGTGGCATTGGATGTAGTTTATGTTTTGATCCATTTATATTTTTATTATATGGTCTTATGACTTTGTCTCTATGTGGTTAGGTCTAGTAACCAGTAGTAAGTTTATTTTTACTCATGGAATTTGTGCCCACAATTCATTAGCATCTCTCATATTTCTATTCTTAGCTAATAAAAATGAGATTGGTTCAAGGTTATAGAGCTTGGAACACAATTGTTCAACTATCAAATCCTTGTTTGTTGTCTTTGATGTAGCTATATTTCTCCATCTTGATCAATGTTCTATGTCGTCTTAAGAAAATTCTCAGCAGTTATGGGCTCTTTTCTTCATTGGTACCAGAACTGGTACCATAATTTGTGTAGATTCGTTAGATTTGGTGTTTGCTCTGCAAAACCCACGAAGTGGTACTCTAAACAGTCATATATCCAAAATAACATAGTAACAAAGTAAAAAACTAAGTGTATTTTCAAAGTTATTGGTTATTCTGGTACAAGAATCCCAGATTAGGTACAAGAAGAATTGTAGCTGCATTTTGTAAATTATTGAGCAAATTTTGATAGTAGCAGGTCTCTCCTTTTCATCCCAAAGCACTAGCAACATCAGATTCAACAATAAAAGTTCCAAGTTTCAATTTTTTTAATGACATATTTAGTTCCATAGCCTTCCTCCATCAACTCAAATAATATGTTGTAAGTATGGATGACTGGTTTAATTTTGAGGTAAAATGTTATTTTAAAACTCTGAGTGATTTATTAAGAAAAAAAACAAATTTTGTTAGGCAACACTCTTGTGCTTGTTAGCCTACTCTTATTCTCTTTACATTATTTCTTTACACCATATCCATTTTCATTTTTATATCCTAGTCATATTACCTATATTATTCCATTATATATTTATATATTGAAATTCTAATGCAAATTCCATCTTACCCATCAGGCACATTACTTATTTTCCATTGGCCATATCTCCTTCCATGATGGCTTATCTAGCACTTATCGACCATGTGGCATTCCATGTATGCTTATACTTATTCTTATCATGAATTAACCATTATTGTACATGATGTTTCCTGTACATTGTCTCATTATTAGGTAAGTAGGGGTGATCACTTTATAATTACTCATGACATAGTATGAATTCATGTTTGATTTGGGATTATCAAAACTCATTTGGAATCAATGTAAGGATTTCAAATGAGCCATTTCTTCATTTTTCTAAGCCAATCCATCTGAATCTTTGACACCTATGAGTATTTGACTTACCATCCATCATTTTCCATTACCTTCCATAATCCTCAGGTTTGAAGGTACATTTTTTCTTCTGTGTAGTTGATTGTGTTTAAAAATGGTAGTGGGTTTCCATTCCAGAGTATCATGAAAGTTGGAAAATGATTAGGGAAGTAGAGTGGTTCCATTTATTTTTAAATTTTAGGGGCTTCAAATATCAAATAATCCTTTAATTTTCCCAGACCTCTGATGGATGAATGGCTAAGGTTGGTAACGTGGAAATGGAGATAACAAAAGAAACCTTAGCTAACGCCATTGGTCTCCTGAGAATAGGAGAAGGTATGCTATGATACATCAATTTTCCATTTCAATTTAAGTATGATATTCAATTGAACAAGATATCATGAGAACATGTTATTCATCTTTCATTCAAAGGAGTCACGGAAAAGAAACTATATGAAGAGTACTTCAATGGTTGAATCTTTCAGTAACACTTTTTACTAAAAGGATTACTAGAGGAATGGTGAGGAAAAATAAGTTACATTGTGATCAAAACTTAGTTTTTGTTCCTCACCTAAACAAAGCAAGCATCCATTTACTTAGAGATTTCATAGGGAAACATAATAGAAGCCAACTATGTGAAGCAACCTTTACTTCCTCTAACAAGGAAGTTAATATCAATTGATATCAATGTTGGAATGAAGTCTTCTCTACAACAACTTGGGGGATAAATTCAAAGAATTCTCTACTGGATTTGCACATGATATGGTAATCAAAAGGGTTTTATTTGAAAGGTCTTGAAAAGTTGATATTTTAAAGAGATTACTTCCTATTATGTTTGCATGAGGACATGAAAATACTTAGGCATGGGGGAGATGTTGAACCCCTATTTTGTCATCATCCAGACACTTCTTTTCCACTTATGCTCTGTTTTTATACCTAAAACCTAGCCATAAAATCATCGATCTTATCCTTTTAAACCCTTAAATTCTCAAAAATCATTTTTGAGGTATAGTTGCGTATTTCCTAATGTTTCCTAAGTTATTGATGAATTAATAGAGGTGTTTAAGAAAAGTTTTAGTATCGAAAGAATGTTAGTGTTTTTCCCATACCACAACTATTCCAGTACATGAGTTCCAAGATCCAAATATGTGCATGTGCCCAGATTGAGATTGATCACATGGGTTTTGGAGGACTAAGTTCCAGCATGGATTGTGATCTATTGGTTCATGCCCAAGTCACACGTGGCGGTCTCCAGGCATGGTCAAGGGTTTTCATTCAAAAAACATGGAAAATTTGCAGCAGTTAATTTCCAGTGTTATTCCCGAGATGGCGAGGATGAATCTCCAAATTATGGAACATGGGTTTTGTTCATAAAGGCCTAACTTGGGTCTCACTTGGGCATATTCTTTAGAAGGTCAAGGACTCGAGAGATATGGGAAAATATCTAATATGGGTTTTCCCATATTTATGTTGCATCATGTTTTCAAATTATTTATTGGTTGCAACAAATTACATTTTAGGGTGTGGGTTCGATGCTCCATATGGAAGGATCCATGTCTAAATCAACCTTATTTCTTTTTCATTACACCAAAAAAACGCAATTATTTCTGTCCAAATTCAGTAGTATTCAAACAATGTGATTTTCTTGTTGAGTGAATGAATCCTTAGTTGTAACAATTTCCTTTGATGATATGAACGTTGTAATTATAAATTTGAGAGACAACAACATTGAAGGGGAAGGTGCTTAGTGATTTATCTAGGTTAGGGGTATAATCCATATGTGTATGGACTAATGTGCATGTTGTAGCTCTACCAACACTATGTATTAATAAAAGTGCAAATTTGGATATTGGTATATATTTGTTTGTGATATTCTGAGTTTCAATCACTCACTACCATGATAGGCAAGGTACCACCTCTCCTAGGATATTGAGATAAGTGTATATTACTTAGTTTAGATTGTTTTCTTTAAATTTTATTTACACTACATTATTTAACCTGTGTTAGTTTTATTAATTCATGTGCAGTGATAACTTTGTTCTATATCAACTTACTATGGATTGCATTATGATATGTTTTACAATAGAGGTCTTTCACATAATTATCACATTATGTAATGATGATAAATTTAACCCTGATATAGATACACCGGTGGTTGATTGCTTTGGTTTGTGTACCTTTCTATGTCTCATTAGAATTCTTTTATAATTGAAAGATTGGTTTGATTATTGTTTACTGTTACTTTTCTGATTGCATGCTTGATAAAGTAATCTTTGTTTCTTTTATTTTTATGAATGCAAAGATAAAAAAAATCCTTAAGAATTGATCCATCACTCATAAGGGATTTTATGAACATTTAATATGAAAGATTACATTGTAGTACCTATCTGTGGGATTAGATCCAAGAGTTTAGGCTAGTATTTTAGATGTACTGTGTGAATGAGTGAATATAATGGAGTCTGGTAACAAGACTTAATTAAACCACAATTACACAGAGGCTACGCCCCTGAATGAAAAAGTGTTGAGATATTATTTAAGCTTGTTCTATCACACATATCCCATTACATAGAGAATAGTCATTTATGATCTCACTCCGTAGCTGGTAAATTCTTCATTAGGTCCGTGGAATTCATTTCAGGTTTCGAGTAACCTGTGGAAAATTGATTAAGAGATACCAACCTCAGTGATATGTTCCTGCTTATTTAGATTCAATTCCATTTTTATCATTAGCTAAACTCTCTAATAAACTATATCCAACCTTATTTCACAACATGAACACTACCTTGTTGCAGTGAAAGATTGCTTGTTGATATTTTAAGGGGATTAGGATAGAGATCTCATTGCTAGAGATTGAATTTGATTTGGATGTTTCTATTTTGGTTCCTTTAAGTTTTTGATGAATTGATTGGACTTCAGTGTGGATTGTTTTTCCTCTGAAATGGTAAAATAGTTTTAAATTCAACCTCATTATTCACTATAGGAAAAAAATTTGAATTATTGAGACATGTTAGTAAGCTACACATGCGATGTTGCATGAACATACATATATGAAATATTGTAACTTGAACCTTTATAACACCCATTGTCTTACATTCCAGTGATGCATTCATAATGGGAATTTGATGTGTTTGTTTGTTTGGATTGTTTTCGACGTAGGATAGATTATAGCCTTAGTCTTTCATTTCCTGTTCTTGCACCTATAAGTTTACAAACCTCCCGGTCAATAATTTGATGTTGATAAATTAGCATATATTTATCTTGACAACAACTACCTCAAGGTGTCCCTATGACTCTAAGAAATCCCTCATGGGAATCAAGCCTTTCCCACCAGTGAAAAACTTCTCGCTCCTCACCAATGGATCCAACCCCTTTGGGAATTTTTTCTTTAACTATTAATAATATAATTTCCTTATAATATTATTAATATAAACTCACCACTTAAAATTATAGGATTTATCAAGGTTTATTTTTCATTAACATTAAAACATCAAGCCAACTAGAAAACAAATTAAGATAATTCTAAAACCAAAGTAACAAAACTTATAAGGTGGAGGAAATCATTCCCAATTAAGAGGAGGGTTGTCTCAGTCCTTGGGGGAGAACCCCCAACCATGAGTCCTTTTCTCTCTAATAAACCATATAACTCAATGGTTAATATTTCCTTGAAAGTGTCTAGATTGTCAAGAGCGAGTCAAGGGGGAAAAAGAGTTAGTACGTGGTTTTATGCTCATTGTGATAGACACCCCCATGTATTATTATAGTGATTGGAATAGGATGAAACATACATCTCGACCATTTATACTTGAATGGTAATATACAAATGAATATTTACACATATCAAGGAGTGTGTTATCACTGAAATTTCGTTCGCACATGGCGATAAGAAATCAACATCGTCAAACAGTAATGAAGTCATTCATGGCACTGGATTAATTTCACAGCATTGCAAAAGGGTCAAAAACTATACAAAGTAACCAAAAATTGAAGGGCGCTTTACAGAATATGGGTGCGTGCGCATATGCACGGAACATGAACGTACAATGCATGCATGTGCGCACGATGCGTGACTGTTAGTGAAAAAACCCACGCACCTGCTAAACGACACATTTATTGAATTGGTCGGCCTCCCAACCACTTATGGACCAACTCCCAACCTGATTTGACCATCAAATCTGAGCTGAATCTGCATGGTAGGCTGGTCAAAGACCTAATTGAGCCCTAAAGAGCCCCTTTTCACACCTTAAAGGAGTTACATAATCACCCAATGCTATGCTATAAA